>JBCEWC010003964.1:0-28575 GCA_038996855.1 Solanum aculeatissimum | reverse complement strand
ACTTGAAACTTAACCCACCTAGTTCTACAATCAATAGAAGCATAAGATGCATGCAACCAATCCATCCCAAGTATAACGTCAAAATCATATATTTCAAGTTCAACAAGATCACCAACAAACACCTTATGCAGAACTGACACGGGACAACCCCTATAAACCTTCCGGGCCATAATAGACTCACCCACGGGAGTATACACGGAATAAGGCTCTCTCAAATTTTTGAGGCACACACCAAACTTAGTAGCCAACAAAGGAGTCACAAAAGATAAATTTGCATACGGATCAAGTAAAGCATATGCATCAAAATTAAAGATTTTAAACATACCCGAGACGACATCTGAAGCTTCCTCAACTTCTTGGCGGGCATGGAGAGCATAAAACCGGTTATTCCTTGGAGCACCTCCAATCGGAGCCTTAGGTGGCACTTGACCACCGGGAGCAATTTGAGTCTTGATCACATTCTTCGGGCACTCCGAGATCTTGTGGTCCATGCTACCACATTTGAAGCAAGCCCCTGTGACTCTTCTACAATCACCCGCATAGATTCCCCCACACAAATCACAATGCGAAAACCGGAGAGCAACTACAATCGGTGCCTTAGGAGGATGAAGTTTAGTAGAAAATCTCACATTTGACCCTTGTCCTTGTTGAAACCGGCCAAATCCCTCGACCTTAGCAATTTGGAATCTACCATCAAGTCGAGCCCTCTTTGCCTCATGTACCCTCTTATCCTTCATCTTTTCACCCTCAATTTGTTCGGCGTAGGTCATGAGCCTTGAGATGTCCATCTCCTTAATAAGCATGGTCGTACGATATTCCTTCGCAACCAAATCTGATGCACCCGATATGAACTTGTGCATCCTTGTACGGGGATCCGAAACCAATGTAGGAGCATACTTAGAGAGTTTGGTGAACTTGAGGGCGTAGTTTTTCACGGTTATGGAGCCTTGACGGTGGTTGATAAATTCGGTCATCTTTGCTTCCCTAAGCTCAAGTGGGAAGAACCTATCTAGAAAAGCCATCTTAAACTCCTCCCAATCAACTTTCACATCCACCACCCTTTCCATAAGCCATTTCCCACACTAAACTTGAGCAACATCTTTGAGTTGGTAAGCCGCCAACTTCGCCTTTTCCTCCGAGCTAACACCCATAATAGACATGACCTTGGTGAGCTCATCCACAAATTCTTGGGCATCCTCATTAGCCTTAGAACCATAGAATTCTGGGCGGATTCATATGAGTAAAGTCCCTCACTCTTGAGGTAGGAGTATTGATAGGGGTTGGGTAGAGAAGCCAAGCTTGGTTGGTCACAGCTTGTGCCAACATGGAGACGATATTGCGAAATTTGACATGGGTCACCTGTTCCTCAACTGGTGCCCAAGGAGCCATCTTCTAAACATCTGGAGCCGGATGGGGAAAAGGAGCTCTTCTTGGAGGCATTTCTGAAAGGACGACAATACCAAAGTTTAAAGGCATTATCAAGATCTCATGGCACGACATAAGGAAGAAATGAAGTGAGACAAGTTCCTAGAAGGTCATCATAGCCCCTTGTTCATAGACATGGTGCGCATCACACCCATGAACAAGACTCTAATAGACGCGACATGTTGGACTCCAAGGATTATTACAAACCTAGGACTCTGATACCATCTTTGTCACGATCCGGATAGAGGGCCTAGATGTGACATGGAGAAAGAGGACCCTCGACCCTCGACCAAGCCATCGTGGTATCATTACTCACATCATCGGCTTAGAAACGCGGAAGCTAAATACATAGCAAGAACGTTCTAAGGAATTGGAGACTTGGGACTCAAGCTATGGGGACAATAATGGGAATGGGACAAGCATGCTTATGCATAGAACATAGTCATTCACAATACTCATCATGCAAGTCAATATCATAACAAGAGGACATGATCATAAAACAAGTAAAATAGCATCATATTACATAGCCAAATATCCAACATATGAGTCAAACGTACTAGATTATAGATTTGTCAAATAATGCCTCTACATAGAAGAGCGGGGCCTCGACAAGTTTGAGGCTCACCCTCAAGTCAATAGACTTCATAAAAAAGATGCACAATCATATACAATAAAATATAAGTTCAATATGACATGCATGGGTATGCTTTGATGAAAACTTTCATGAAATATAACTTCTTTATATCATACACATGTGGGAGAAGACCATAACAGACATATACCAAGGAAACAACTACTTGGAATCCAATGAACTCCTTCCATTGGGAAAAGGACAATAAACTCCTTCCATTGGGAAAAGGCCAATGAACTCCTTCCATTGGGAGAAGGGGAATCTACTTGCCAAGGTAGAACTCCAAAACGTAGTAACTTTGCAAATGCATCTTTTGGAACATAATGTTTTACGTGGACTCACTAGCCTAAGATTAGCCTACAAAGGCTCCTATGGTGGCACATAGTTTGAGAGAGAAAGGGTTACTACTAGGATTCTCTATTCGAATCCCACCTTAGTGCCCCATTTGGTGCTAAGTCATTCCCACGAAATACATTTGAAAATATATGCAAAATCTTAATCATCATAAACATGAAAGCATAGCTTTAACATCATATACATATAGGAGTAGCTCATCTTAACTTGAGATCCACATATAGGGCTTTCCCCCTTTAAAAAGGATCTATCTTAACATAGCTTTGAGGGATTCAAAACATCATAACTTTAACTTTCATGAACTTTCATAGCTTTGTACTAGAACCCTCATCTTTGGATACCATGTCTCCCTTGAAACTTTGATATGATAATTGGATGGGCTTATGCATGCAAGATTTAAATCATGTAACTCAAGAGGAAAATACGTCATTGTAATGAAAATCATCAATTTAAATTATTCTTAAACAACCCACAAAAATCATATATATCCTCTTTGAACTTTAAACATAGGATCATGCATCTCATAAAATCATCATTCTCATAATAACTCAAAGTAACATAACTTTCATAAATTTGTATTCATAAAATAGTTTCATAATTGAAAACCGTTGAAATCAATTTATGCAATAAATGCATAATCCCAATATAATTCATTCTTAATATGGCAATTAGGAAGAACCCATAAGAAATCAACACTAAAAGTTTAAGAATTTAGTAACTTAGGTTTTGGGACTCCATGGATGAAAGAACACATGAATGAAGAAACTCACATACCTTTGATCCTTGAAACTTGAAAAAATGACTTGAATAACTTTGAGAACCCTCTTTAGAAGCTTTGTCTTCAATGGAGGGAGCTTGATCTCAAAACAATTTGAGAAATTTGATGGAGGATTTTATAGAGAATGTTGAGAGGATTTGGAGGTGTTCAGAGAGAGGATTAGGACCTAAAATAGAAAAGGTTTCGAGCATTTACGTATATAAAGGTGTTGGGACCGGTCCCAACTAACTTTCTAACTTAAAAATAAAAGTCAAAAAAAATTTGAACTATGGGGGAACAAGGGTGTGACGCGCCTTTATTATAGACCCTACTGTTTTGCATAATTTTGTGTGAAAAAATATTTTTCGATAGGGGTGACCTAAAATAAGAGGTGACCCTTTACCTACACAATTTTTCCTCTTGAAAAAGAAAATAAAGTCGTATTTGCAAAATAACGCACATATTTTAAGATATTTAAGGAATACATCATAGGGTCATTTCGGTCTATGTTGAGAGGTGGTACAGTATCTCCCCCTTGGGAACATTCATCCCCGAATGTTATGAAATAACACTTAATAGGAATGACATGATACTTGTTAGCCCTATCATAAATGCATCAATGAAACGTAAACATCATTTTCACAAAAGCTCAAACTTATGCATCAAAATGTTGTTAAAATATTATATCATTAGTATTAATGAATACAACTTGACTCTAAGGGTTGAATTACATGACTTAACATCTTAGACATGATCATCGTATTACCTTAGGATTGAATAGAGTGGAAAAGATAGGGATATCGTTCCATCATGTATGCTTCCGCTTCTCAAGTTGTACTTTCAACTTGTTGGTTCCTCCAAAGGGCTCATACACTAATTCTTTGTTCCTCAATCTCTTTACTTGTCTATTCAAGTATCTTCACCATAAATTTTTCATATGTCATATTCTATTCAATGTTAACATCTTTAAATGGAACTATAGAATTTGGATCTCCCATGAACTTCCTCAATATTGATACATGGAACACTGGATGAATTCTGATCATCTCCAATAGCAACTCTAACTCCTATTCCACCTTAACAACCCTTCTAACAATATTTTAAGGCCCTAAATACCTAGGCCTCAACTTCCCCTTCTTACAAACTCGTACCACACCCTTCAAGGTGACACGTTCAAAAAAGCCAAATCATCAACAATAAAGTCAAGGTCCCTTTTCCTCACATCGGAGTAGGACTTTTGTACTTTGGATGATCTTCAATATTTCTCTCATGAGCCAGACTTTTAAGATCCATCTCAACACTTGAATGATAGAGGTATATGATTATCCCAACTTCCTTTAAATTCCAAGACACAAGCTCTCAACATGTCTTCCCAATGTTTGAATTGTTCTTTCAGCTTGCCTATCAATTTGAGGATGGAATGTGGTAATTAAATTTACTTTAGTACCAATACCTCTTTAAAACAAATTCCAAAAAAGGGAGGTAATTTGAGTACCACGATCTGAAATAATGGACAATAAAATCTCATGCAACCTCACCAACTCTTAGATATACAACTTGGCATAATCTCTGACACCAAAAGTTGTATTAACTGGCAAGAAATGAGCCGATTTTGTCATTAGATCCACTATTAACCATATGGAGTCAAAGTGTCTCTTGGTCTTAGGCAGCCCAACTACAAAATCCATATTAATGTTTTCCCACTTTCAAGTAGGAATTTCAATATTTTGAGCCAAACCACCTGGTCTTTGGTGTTCTACTTTAACTTGTTGACAATTGGACCATTCAACCATAATTTTAGCAAGGTCCCTCTTCATTATATTCCACCAATACACTTCCCTCAAGTTTTTATACATCTTAGTGGAACTAGGGTGAATGGAATAGGAAGAATTGTGAGCCTATTGCAATGTTAAAATTTTCAACCTATCAATATCTGGCACACATAATCTCCTTTGATAACGAAGTACCCCATATCCCTCTTTTGAGAAGACCTCTATCTTTCCTTCCTTCACCAAGGCCTTCAATTCCACTAAGAAGAGATCAAGATCTTGTTTAGATGAGACATCCTCAATCAATGATGCTTTGGAACCACTTACCACCGTAACATCACCATTATCAGTCTCACTCAACCTTACCCCTAATCTAGCCAACTTATGAACTTCCTTGGTCATTTACTTCTTCCCATCATCTCCAAGCTGTGACACACTCCCCATGGACCTTCTACAAAGTGCATCAGCTACAATATTAGCCTTATCCAGGTGATAATTCACACTCATGTCATAACCTTTGAGAAGTTCCAACCATATTCTTTGTCTTAAATTGAGATCTCTTTTTGTAAACACATGTTGGAGATTCTTAAGGCGTTGAACACATCAACATGGAATCCATACAAAAAATAATGCAAAATATTCAATGCAACCACGACCGTTAGTTTAACATCATGTGTTGGATAATTCCTTTCATGTACCTTTAGTTTCCATGAAGCATAAGCAATCACCTAAAAAACGTACAACCCAATCCAATTCTTGAGGTATCACAATATATAACAAACCCATTGGTACCCTCCGAAAAGGTCAAGATTGGAGCCAAAGTCAACATAATCCTTCAAAGTTTGGAAGCTTTTCTCACGCTCATCCGTCCTCACAAACTTTACCTTTTTTTTGGGTCAACTTAGTCAATGGATATGAAATGGAAGAGAATCCCTGAACAAATCTTCTATAATAACCCGCTAGGCCTAAAAAACTCCAAATATCCATAGGAGTCATTGGGCTTGGCCAATTTCTCACCGCTTCCATCATTTTGGGGTCAACTTTTATCCCATCACTGGACATAATATGCCCAAGAAATGCAACCTCCTTCAACCAAAACTCACAATTGTTAAACTTGGAAAATAACTTCTTATCCCTCAAGGTTTGCAAGACCACTCTCAAATGCTCTTTGTGATCTTCTTCATTCTGTGAGTAGAGCAAAATATTATCAATGAATACCACCATAAAAATATCAAAGTAGGACTTGAACACCCTATTCATAAGGTCAATAAAGATAGTCGGTGCATTAGTTAACCCAAAGGACATCACTACAAATTCAAATTGTCCATACCTTATCTGAAATTGTATTTGGGAATATCACATTCTCTCACTCTCAATTGATGATAGTCGGACCTCAAATTATTTTTACAAAAGTGCCTAGCCCCTTGTAATTGATAAAATAAGTTATCAATCCTTAGGAGAGGATATTTATTATTAATGGTAACTTTGTTGAGTTGTGATAGTCTATACACATTCGGAGTGACCCATCTTTATTCCTTGCAAACAATATCGGGCACTCCATGGGCACCTATTAGGTATAATAAATCCCTTCTCTAGCAAATCATTCCATTGCTCCTTTTATTCCTTTAACTCTGCCAGGGCTATTCTATAAGGATGGATTGATATAGGTTGGGTGGAAAGCAAACGATCTATGCCAAAATCTAACTCTTTTTTACGGGGAAATAGGGAAACTCTTTGAAAAATGCATCAGGAAACTCATTGACTATTGGAACCAACTCAAGAGACAGACTTTCGAAGGTGGCATCTCTAATCCTTACCAAATGATAGACATACCCCGTGGAAATTATTTTGCTAGCTTTGAGATAGGAAATAAACTAACCCCTACATGAAGAACTGCCACCCTTCCACTAAAGAGTAAGCTCATTTGGAAATTGAAACTTAACAATATGAGTTCAACAATATATGCAGGCATAAGAAACATGTAACCAATCCATCCCAAGTATAATATAAAAATCTACCATAGATAGCTCTACCAAATCACAAGGAATGACTTTATGCATGATAGACAAGGGATAACCTTTATAAACGTTTTGTGCAAGAATGGACTGACCAATAGGATTGCTAACTTTAAAAGGCTCCACAAGAGTTTTGGGATATGCATGAAATTTATTAGCAAAAGACAAATATGCCCCTGGATATAAAAGTGCATAAGCATCAAAATCATAAACTTTCAACTTACCGATAACCATATATGAGGCTTTTTCCTCCTCTTGATGACTATGAAGGGCATAAACCTATTAGATTTTGGGGATCCTTGTACTTTCCCACCTTGACCTTGAGGCTTTGCATTTCCACTCTTATGATCCCTTGCAAACTGGTTGGGCTTACCACAATTGTAACAAACATCTTGGCCAACTAGACATTCACCCTTATGGAGCTTTTCATACTTTGGATAAGCTTGTGCACCTATACCTCTTTGGGGCTTTAGGTTGTGCCCCTTATATTTGTTAAACTTAGGATGAGGATTATTAGATGACCGTTGATTCCCTTGTTTGTGACTATCTTGGGATTTACCATGGCCACCACTCCCATTTTTGAAGAATCCACCACCATCCATTCTATCCCTCTTGGACTCCCTAGACTTCTCCCTCAATTTCTCGTCATCAATTTGTTTTGCATAGGTCATTAAGCGGGAAATATCCATTTCTTTGATAAGCATATCCATTTTGAATTCCTTAGAGACCATGTCTGACACACCAGATATGAACATACTCATTCTAGCCCTTGGGTCCGATACCATAAATGGAGCATACTTGGAGAGCTTTGTGAACTTGAGAGAATACTCTCTCACACTCATGCTCCCTTGCTTGAAGTTTATGAACTCTTGCACTTTAGCCTCCCTCGATTCCAATGGAAAGTACCTATCAAAAAATGTTGCTTTGAACTTCTCTCATCCAACTTGGCCCGCTTCCTCACCTCTTTCTCCAACCTATTAATTATACAAAACTTTTGTCAGCCTTTTTAATTGAGAAGCCACAAGTTTAACATTCTCCTCTAATGGCACACCCATGATGGCTACAATTTTGTAATCCTCACAAAGAAACTTAACTTGATTCGCATCAACTTTTGATTCATGAATCTCCAGCGGGTTCATTTTCATGAAATCACGAACTTCGATTGTCGAGGTAGGTGCTTAAGGAGGAATAAAAACCTCTCTATTAGCTTGAGTATCCAAAGCTTGGGCCAAAATAGTGAAAGCATTCCTAAACTCCACATGGGAAATATTCTCCTCTAGTTGCTCGGGAGGGGCTTGATACCGGCTCACCCCTTAGCAACGGTGCTCTTCTTGGTAGCATTTTTAGAAATGGAAAAGAGGGTGTCGTTAGTAGGATGAATAACCTTATATACTTCTAATGGCATGACATGAATCATAGTAAAGTGAAATATTTCCTTAAATGCCTCATAGCTTCTTATTCACAGATGTAGTGTGCTTTACACCCATGAATAAGACTCTACTTGATGTGATGTGTTGAATTTGTAGGACCATTTATAAACCTAGGGCTCTAATGTCAAGCTTGTCACAACCCGGGCCTAGGACCTAGGTGCGACACGGTGAATTGGGAAACTTGAAGGTAACCCAAACAAGCCTCTTAGCATATCATTTACACATTCTTGGTTACAAAATATAAAACAAGATAGAATAAATAATTCTAAGAGAAATCGAGTCTTTGGACTCGTGATATGGAGATGAATGAGGGAATAGGATTTGCATGAATCACATAGCAAGAAATAACTAAGGGGAGGGTAAGTATGACTCAAACTATGGGGAAGCAGGGACTTAGGACTTTCATCACTTTCCATCAATGTCAACAACATCATATAGTATCACATAGGGGATAGGGTCTAAAGGATAAGTATCCATAGAAGCTCAACATCTCATAATAGGTACATAGCATAATTATGGTATCCAACAACATCTCTAAAATATGAATAGCATGGGGGCCAAGACAAGTTTTGGGTTCACTCTCAAAGTACATAGAAAAATGAATTAAAATCTCAGCATAAGCAAGATGGAAATTGGATATTTTCCTCGAAATAGAGGACTCACCACAATAACAATCTTCACGAATCCAGTCGAGCCATGTGGAGGAGGATAAATAAGAGCTCCGGTCCATACATGGTTGTATCATGTAGGCAAAACGTATGTGTTAGCACTTAAAATGACTAGTATATGGGGTACAATGCAACAATAGATAATAGGATTCATAAACAAGATGCATAATCATATACAATATAATATAAGCTCAATATGACATGCATGAGTATGGTTTGATGAAAACTTGCATGAAATATAACTTCTTTATATCATATATATGTGGGATAAGACCATAACCGACATAGACTAAGTGAACTACTACTTGGAATCCAATAAACTCTTTTCATTAGGGAAAGGCCAATAAACTCCTTTCATTGGGAGAAGTGGAATCTACTTGTAAAGGTAGAACTCCAAAACTTAGTAACTTTGTAATTGCATCATTAGGAATATAATGGCTTACGTGGATCCACTATCCTAAGCTTAGCCTACAAGGGGTTCTATGGTAGAACATAGTTTGAGAGACAAAGGGTTGCTACTAGGATTCTCGAATTGAATCCCACCTCAATGCCTCATTCGGTGCTAAGTCAATCCCACGGAATACATTTGAAAATATATGCATAATTATAATAATCATAAACTTGAAAGGATATCTTTAACATCATATACATATAGGATTAGTTCATCTTATCTTAAGATCTATATATAAGGCATGCCCCCTTTAAAGGATCTATCTTTAACATAGCTTTGAGGGATTCGAAACATCATAACTTTAACTGTTATAAACTTCCGTAGTTTGGTAATTGAACCCTTATCTTTGGAGATCATGTCTCCCCCCCCCCCCCCGAAACTTTGATATGATAATTGGGTAGACTTATGCAAGCTAATTTTAAATCAGGTAACTCAAGAGGACAATGCATCAATGTAATGAAAAATATAAATTTAAATCATTCTTAAACAAGCCATAACAATCATACATATCCTCTTTGCACTTTAAACATAGGATCTTGCAATTCATCTCAAAAAATCATCATTCTTATAATAACTCATAGTAACAAAACTTTCATAACTTTATAATCATAAGATAACTTCATAATTAAAACCCTTGAAATCAATTTCTGCAATTTCATGCAATAAATGAATAATCCCAAAATAATTCATGCTTAATAGGTCAATTATGAAGAATCCATAAGAAATAAACATTTAAACTTGAAGGTTTAGTAAATTAAATTTAGGGACTCCATGGGTGAAAAAACCCATTAATGAAGAAATTCACATACCTTTGATCCTTGAAACTTGAAGAAGAAGACTTGAAGAACATTGAGAATCCTTTTTGGATGCTTTGTCTTCAATTAAGGAAGCTTGATCTCCAAGAAATTTGATAAACTTTGATGGAAAATTTTAGAGAGAAGGTTGAGAGGATTTGGGGGTGTTTAGGGAGAGGATTAGTACCTAAAATAGAAGAAGTTTTTTAGCATTTACGTATATAAAGGTGTTGGGATAGATCCCAACTAACTTCTTGACTTAAAACTAAAACTCAGAAAATTTTGAACTATAGGAGAACAAGAGTACGACACGCCTCTGCCGCGAACCCTACTATTTTGCATAATTTCATGCGTAAAAGTATTTTTCGATATAGGTGACCTACAAATTGGAGGTGACTCTTTACCTGCACAATTTTGCCTCCTAAAAAATAATATGAAGTCCAATTTGCAAAATAAAGCACGAATTTTAAGATATTCAAGGAATACATCATAGGGTCTTTTCGAGCTACGTTGAGAGTTATTATAATCCTTTATACTTAGTACATACCAAGTACTAACGCATACTTCTTGCCTACATGATCTAACCATGTAGGGACCAAAACACCTATTCATCTTTATCCACATGGCTAGTTGACTTGGTTGAAGATTGTTATTGGTGAGTCCTTCATTTCAGGGAAAACGTCCACTTTCATTCATGCTTATATTAAGAATTGTTTATCTTTGGATATTTACTTTGAGGGTGAGCCTGGGAGATGTCTTGGCCCATGTTCCACTCATGTTAGCGGTGTCATTGGATAATGTGAAGTGTTAACTCTTGTGAAGCTTCAGTAATAATTTAAGAATTCCTTTAGTGCCTTTCCTTTATATATGTTATTGCTTGAATGTTGATGGCATGTGATGAAAGTCCTAAGCCCCTATTTCTCCCAAAAGATTGAGTCATACTTACCCTCTCCTTAGTCATTGCTTGTTATGTGATGATGGAAATTCTTATTTCCTTTCTAGCCCTATAGCTTGAGTCCAAAGCCCCGTTTCCCTTAGAATTTATTTGCTTGATGTTGATTATTCTTCCACAACCAAGAATGTGTTTAATTATACCAGAGGCTTGTTTGGGGTCGTTTGGATTCTCCATTCACCGTGTTACATCTAGACCCTAGGCTTGGGTCATTACAAAAACTTCTACACTTTAGCTTTTCTTCCTGTTGTTTGAGACATTACGAGACTAATCTTATTTTACTTTATTTTGAGGGTGAGCTAGGGATATGTCTTAGCCCCCAAGTCTATTATGTAGTATCTTTGTTGGACACGATGTAAGTAGTTTATGTTTCTTAGTATCCTTTATACTATCCCATGCTAGAGTCCTTAGTTCCTTATTTTAATTTTCACTTATTGACTATTGCTCATTGCTTATGAATGTTTTTGAGATTCTAAGAAGGTTAGTTTGGAGTTTCTTCGAAAATTATTCACCGTGTAACACCTAGGACCTAGCCTAGGTTGTGATAGAGGTTTTCTTGAAGCAATAATGTGTTGATCTAGTCACCACCGGAGCCACAAAGTATTATCTAAATCGATTTGTCTCTGTCGCGGTAAAGCTTTGCCTACTAGGCTCTAGCAATTCCAAATTCTATCTTAATAGGACATGTTTTTATACTACTATAAAATTAATAAATAAAGTAGTTAATAGTAGGGTTACCATTATCCTTTTGTAGTGATGAATCTTATATGTGTTCCTAAGAAAAGGAATTTGACCATTTTTTAGGGTCTTAAAGGGGTCCTCTCAGTTTTTAGTTATATCTTTATGATTCAAGTTTGTGATTTCAATAATATTCTAGAAATCATCTAGGTGAGGGTATTTTGCCTAAATAGTATTCACGGATAATAAATAAGACAATACTAAAGACCCAAGGATTTAGTTAAGCAACATTTCATTATTCAAGTTTTAGTTATGCAAAGTTATATAGGATTTAGTTATACATATGCTAATTATAGAAAGTTTTAAAAGAAATTAGTGAGTTAATTCTTATTACTTAATTCCAAAATATTTAATGAGCTAATAGTTTAAACCATTAAAATAAATAATGATCAAAGTAACACATTAAAATTAAATAAATGGCAATAGCTAAAAATAATAAAATAAATAATTAAAAGAAATTAAGTAATTGGATTGAATAGAATTAAGCAATTAAGTAATTAAAATTAAAGTAAATAACAAGCATGGGACTCACTGCAGCTTGTGATGGGAGAAAGAAACAACAATTCATGATTATATTATTTGGTCTCAATTTTATTAGTTAATGAATTTGAGGGTTATGTTAAAATAATTATTTAACGCTTTTTAAATTAATATACATTTAAAAGTAAATTAATAGGAGTAAATGTGTGATTTATATATATATATATATATATAAACAAAGCTTGTCTTGAATCTCTAACATAGCAATGCTAGCTATATACGAACAAACCCAACACAACCTACCCATAACCTTGAAGTCACCTACACTGAGCTACAATAGACTCAAGCACACACTCATATATATATATATATATATATATAGACACACATAACTAGGATGAACTCCTACATACTCAAACAAACTATAATGTACAGGGCCAATGTCTGGATACAAAAGACGGTCACCAAAACAGAAGGAGACTACAGAATGCCCTGAACTGTTGATGCTCACCCAAGTATCCTGTGATGTCCACGAATCCCCAACTCAACGACCGTGGCTAGTACTTGGACCTGCACCATGGAAAGATGCAGAAATGTAGGGGTGAGTACCAAAATAAGGCACTCAGTAGGCATCATAGGCCAACTGAGGGAAATATTATAAAAATAGCAATGACCAAGTGTATAAACTATAGTAAAACTAGCAACTCTGGAACCAGGCCAATAGTGAGTATATTAGTGACATCATCATGTCCCAATGTCCATAATCAAGCAATATATAGCAATCTAACTGAAAATATCAAAGCTAAAACCATACCCTCAGTATCACATGGTCAAGGTGTCGAGCTATATGTGGGTGTAAGGCCGTAATATTTATAGTTGTACACCCCCATAAGCCTAGAAGGTACATCCACACATAAACAAGGTGTCAAATAGTGCACTAGTGAAACCCACATAGAACAATGTAACCCTTGTGATGGAACGGTCACCCGATCCCAAGTATCGTATTGTGTCAAGATGTGACACCCGAACCTGGCGCCTAAATATATAACGGTGGGACGAATCCCCCGTGGGAGAAAGAATCCCCCTAATCGTGATGAATGGTCACCCAACCCTGTAATGTATATCGTCTCAAGTCATAAAACCAGGCCCTGTAATGTATATAGTGTTAGGTCGTGACACCCCACCCTATAATGTATATCACATTAGGTTGTGACACTCGATCGTTTAATGTATCATGTGTCAGGATGTGACACTCAACCCTGTAGACCTCCCAAGGCCCTTAGTGTATCTATAACTGTGTGGTTCTATGCCTAGAAACTCTAAAGCAGCGTCGGCTTAAGCCTAAGATAAGGCCTAAAGAGAAAACATAATCAAAGTGTCACCTATCCAAAATCATACAATAGCACAACTGATAACAGAGATAACTCACAAAGGCAACTTTGTGCCAGTCCACTGGTAATGTGACAATCTCCAGGACAAGATAGTAGTCTCAAGGACTGACTCATATAGACAATATCTCAACCACGGATATCTTAGTGAATCCCGCAAAATATTGCATACATCTCGAGCTCTAACCCCCTAGAGGTTTAGCTTTATCATATCTTATATTAAGAGTCATAGTGCCCAATCAACGACAAAACCAACAACACCCCTCAGAACATGGCATGTTTCCCAGTAACAAGTAAGTTTAGCAAGTATACAAAGACTAAAAGTTGTATATATATACTTATATGTCACAGAATAGTATAAAAGCATGTCTGTTATAACCATCCAGCCACAAGTACTCAAAGTAAACACGGACAACCACAGTTGTACCATAGGTATCAAGAAAAATCATAGTTATTAGAATCATACATATACCAAGACAAGCCCATAGTGCAACATGTAGTCAACAACCAGCCTCACAGGCGTTAATCTGCTGGTTTTTTAACTAGTCACTAATGGTTGTCTTAATTAGTACCCTTTTGGTATGTGTTGTGAACACTTTCATTTTTAGCCTCAAGAGCTCTTGCAGGAATGCTTTCACCACCAGATATTTCATCAAGAGCTTCTATTGCATAAACTTTTATTGAACACTATACAATTTTGAAAAGGTAGCATCAAGCTACACACGCATCTAAACAAGAGTTAAGTCTAGTGTACATACCTATCATATGGCATCCACCCATATCTAGCCTTTACCAGGCCTTTCCCGTCACTCAACTAATATCATAGTTATAGCCAATATCATACTTAACATAATAACCAACATCTCACATTATTATATAAAACATATACATCTCATACCATTATTTGCAACACATACATTTCAGTATGTTGAATCCACATATAACCACAATACCCATTTCAGCTCCATCTAAGGGATAAAAAAGCCTAGCCTACCTGGAAGGCGGTCCCTCACACTCTGAATTAGTCTACTCAAGCTTTCATTTTTCTGATCACCTCCTGATGCTATCCAACTATCAAAACATGAATACCAAGGTCAATACAACTGATTTGATTGTTAAAACTCAAGAATTGGGGAAAATACGTCAATTGCAACTAAAATGGGAAATAATAGGGTCCACATTCAAAATCCTGAATCAACCCCAATAAAAAGATCTTTGCATCATCCTGAATATATAGCCAGAAATTGAGCCAAAAATAGGTCCCATAAAAAGGAGAAATAGCTTTAAAATGAGGTTATATTTCTTATTGGAAAACTTTTATATATAGAACTTCTCGTCAAATTCCATAAACATATAATCATATTTTCAGGTTCCAAATATACCACAACATTACTCTAAAAAATTGAACAACTTAGATTAAAATTTTGCTTAATTTTGATAAGAAATGACTGAGATATCGCAATGTAAGGTTTTCACCAATTTCCGATAAATAATCAGGTAAAAAGGAAATTTTACCTCAAAATTCACACTGAAACTGAAATATGACACCCCTACAACATTTCGTGCAAAAATCCATACAACATAGCCTTTTAAATCGCTAAAACTGGAGTTACGAATCAAAAGTTATGCTTGCTTGAAGGTTTCTTGTCAACGAGCCTCGCGACCAGGCCTTTTATAGGTTGGTCGCACCCCTGAAGTCAGAGTCGTTCGGGCGCGGGCGTGGCGTCTGTGCCATGCTACACACGCAGGCATGCCCTCTGTGCGCGCAGAGGCACAACTCTGTTGCGCTGCACTAGCTTTTCCAAAAACTACTCCAGAGCATTTCAGGCCCATCCGATATTCATTATACACAAATAAATAGTGTAACCATATGAATTTTGACATTTCAGATACAACGGTGCAGTCAAAACTTCTAACAGAGCTTCCCATGATAAAGTGAGGGTCTCACTTCTTTTCAGCTAACTTTACCTAAAAGAATTGAAGGGGCCAAAAGGCACTCGACAGTCCCTGTCATCTAATGAAAGGCCATTTTAGGCTATATTTGACATTCTGGAGCTGATCACACCATCAGAATTCCATTTCGAGCATGTTTACCTAGGTTTGTTTTACAAAAAACCACTTTTTAACCTTTGGATGAACTAATTATGTAATTTATAATTTAAACTCACACCGGGACCCCCAACTCTCGGGCAAACCATGCTCCTAGCCTAATTTGACCATTCTGAAACTGATGGAACCGTTAGAATTCCATTCTGAGGCGGTTTACTAAGACTGTATTAGCAAACTTATTTTTAAAGTTATAACTTCTAATTTAGCTCCACAACAAGTCACAAGTGGCTCGAGGTCGCTATACACATGCTTAAATCAATAAAATAGTCGCGAAAACATAGAAACAACCTGGAGGGTCATTAAAACATTCCCCACTAATAGGACTTTCGTTCACAAAAGTAAAGATAAAGGCATACCTGATGACTCAAATAGGTCGGGGTACTGCTCTCACATATCTATCTCTAAATCCTAGGTAGCCTCCTCGATTGGCCAATGACTCTACTGAACCTTAACCATCGGTATGACCCTAGAATGCAACATCTGGTATCCTTGTCTAGAATAACTACATGCTCATCAACAAATTTTAGATGATCTTATAACTCAACTGAATCATACTAAAGCACATGCAACTCATCTGGAATATACTAGTACAACTTTCTCCTTATCCGTTCTACCTTCAGTGTTGGGCGATTGGCTTATATTTATATTCAAGAGATAGTCTGGTAACATGGGGTGCCATTATCAATTATATATAACCGAGGGTCATAGTTTACCTCTATCTTTTGGAGGGCTTTTCAGCTGGAGTTTGGCACCTGGGTTGATCTAAGAACAACCTTTTATCCCCAGACTGATGGCTAGTCTGACCGCACTAAACAAGTTTTAGAAGATATACTATGAGCTTGTGCGTTGGAGTTAGGGGGTCAGTGGGATCAATATTTACCTCTAGCCGAGTTTTCCTACTATAAAACCTATCACACCAATATTTAGATGGTGTCGTACTCCTGTTGGGTAGTTTGATTCTACAAAATTGGGCCTATACAATATAGATTTATTGTACGATTCTTTAGACAGGGTCTGAGTTATCTAGGATAGACTGAGAACGGATTAGAGTCGACACCAGAGCTATACTTACGACAGATGCCAGTTCTTACAGTTTGAGATTAGAGACATAGTCTTTTTAGAGTATCACCATTAAAAGGATTCATGCAGTTTGGTAGGCAGGGTAAGCTTAGCCCCTGGTATGTTGGGCCTTTTGAGATTCTAAGACAGGTTGGGTCAATTGCATATGAGTTAGCTCTACCTCCATCTTATTCTTCTATATATCTCATTTTTCATGTACCGATGTTACGCTGGTATATTCCATATGGGTCGCATGTGCTTCAATATGATTCAGTTGAGTTAGATGACCATCTGATATTTGTGGAGGAGCCAGTGGTTATTCTAGCTAGGGATACTAGAAAGTGGTGTTCTAGGGTCATACCAATGGTTAAGGTTCTGTGGCGTTACCATCTCATCGGGAAGGCTACATGGGAGTTGGAATTAGATATGTGGGAGCAGTACCCTGGCCTATTTAAGTCATTAAGTATGCCTTTATCTTTACTTTCATGGACAAAAGTTCTACTAGTGAGGGATGTTGTAATAACCCTCCAGGTCATTTCTATGTTTCCACGATTAATTTACTAATTTGAGCATGTGTATAGAGACCTTGGGCCACTTGTGACTTGTTGTGACCATTGGTAGGGTTATTGGATGAGTTATTTGTGATTTATGTGGGTTTTGGTGCTAAACAAGAAGTTATAACTGTAAAAATAAATTTTCTGATGAAGTCCTAGAAAATGTCCTTAGAATGGAAGTATGATGGTTCCATCAATTTTGGAACGACCAAATTAGTCTAGGAGTGTGGTTGGCCTAAGGTTTGAGGGTTTCAATGCGAGTTTAGTCATAAATTGAAAAATCTGTGCAACTGAAGGGTAAAAAGGGTTTTCTATAAAAACATAGGTAAACATGCTCGAAATGAAAATTTGACGGCGTAGTCAGCTCTCAAACGTCAAATATAGCCTAAAATGACCTTTTGTTGAATGACGGTAACTTCCAAGTGCATTTTAACCCCCTTAGTTCTTTTAGCTAAAATTAGCCGGAAATAAGTGGTACCCTAACTTTATTGTAGGAAGCTCTTTTAGACATTCTAACAGAACCTTTGGATCTAAAATGTCGAAAACCATATGGTTACATATTTTATTTGTGTAAAACGGACATCGAATGGGCCCAGAATGCTCCAGAAAAGTTTTTAGAAAAGTTTATGCCACTACATAAGGCCACCCTCCACGTGTGTTGAGGCATGCCCGTTGTGAGGCATGGCACAAAGCATGCACAACCATGTTTGCGCTACTAGCCCGCGTCCACGTGAGGCATGGCCAGCTATGCGAGGAAAATAACCAATTCTCAAATTAGCATAACTTTTATTATACACATCAGAATTAAGTGATTCAAATGGCTAAATTATACAGAATTTTGTGAGGAACGTTATGGGTACTTCATATTTAAGCTTTGGCAAGAATTTAGAGGTAAAACTACTGTTTTTAGCTGATTATATATATTGTAAATTTGTGAAAACTTTGCATTGCAACATCTCGGTCATTTCTCATCGGAATTAAGTAAAATTTATGTCTAATTTGTTCTATTTTCTAAGAGGAACACTGTGGTATACTTGGATCCTGATAATTTGATTATAGTTTTGTGGAATTTGATTGAGAATATTTGTATATAAAAGTTTTCTGATAAGAAATGTAACCTCATTTTTGAGTATTTCTCCTTGTTCTGGGATCTGTTTTGAGCTAAATTTATGGCTATATACTCAGGATGACGTGGAGAATATTTTATGGGGGTTGGTTTGGTATTTTGGGTGTGATCTCTATTTTCCCCTATTTCAGTCGTAAATGGTGTATTTTCCCCTGATTCTTGAGATTTTATGGTCATATCAACTGTATTGACCTTGTAATTCATGTTTTGTTAGTTGAATAGCATTTGGACGTGATAAGGAAGGAAAAAGCTTGAGCGAACTGATTCAGAGTGTGAGAAACTGCCTTTTAGGTATGCTAGGCTTCCCTATCCCATCATACTGAGCTGAAATGGGTGTTGTGGTTGTATGTGGACTAAACTTACTGACATAGATGTGTTGTATATAATGGTATAGAGGTATATGTTGTGTATGATTATTTGAGATGTTAGTTACTGTATTGGGTATGATATTTAGTTGTTGTTATGATATTAGTTGAATTCTGGCACTGTTTAGCTATGGAAAGGTCTGGTAAAGGCTAGATGTGGGTTAATGCCATGTGACAGGTGTGTATACATGGCTTGACTCTTGTCTGGATGCATGTGTAGCTTGATGCTACTGATACATGTTAGCTTGTAAGGCTGGTTATTGACTATATACTGCACTGTGGGCTTGTCTTGACAAATATATATAAATATATATATATATATATATAAACTTTATTTCACTTTCTATCATGCATAAATTATACATAGATTCTTTTATACATTATATAAGTATTAAGTATGTAAGATTACAAAAAAACACAATCAAACACCATATAAATTAATACATGAATAATTTTTATATATTATTTAGAAATCTCCTAATTAGACATTATATGGAAGTTATACATGAATAACTTTCATTCGATTTACCAAACTGACATGGTATAAAATTGATACATGAATTACTTACTTGCTATAACATATTTCATCAATTGTTATGAAATTTCTAGCAACTCACTTGCTATAAGAATATTTTTAGCAATTGCTATGAAATTTTCAGCAACTAACTTACTTGCTATAGAAAATTCTATGATTTATGGTATATTTTTGTGGAATGCAAGTACCAGTCTATGGTAAGCAATAGAAAATGTCTTCCATATTATATTATATCATGTTATAAAAGAATAGCATGTATTTTTAGAGGTATATTCTTTATAGAGATACATACAAGGATATAAAATATAAATGCTTATTGAGTCCTTGATGGATCAGAAAACTCATGAGTCTCAAAAGATTTGTTATTTATTGCTGAAAGTCATCTAAGGATCCTCGACGAAGACACTTGTTCCAAAAACACCTTGAATAATTTTTGGAGGGTAGAAATAGCCTCAAATGTCCAACAATATCTAAAATAATTATAGAGAAAGGATCAAGATAGTGAATGGATCCAAAAATAATTTTAAAACATATTGGACAAAATAAAGGGATAATATGACCATTTGGCCAAAATAATTACAAAAAATAGTCATTCACTATATAGGCATGCATAGTTAGTGTAAATTTCATATATAGTCAAACTATATTCAGTTTCTGAGTATATCATAATGTATATTTAGTGTATAGCTCAAGTATAAATAATTTATATTGTATAGTCAGTGCACACTTTCTATGACTTTTGGCAAGATATATTGTATAGTCATGTATATTTCCCACATTTTTGGGCTTTTATGTAAATATAATATGGTTATATTTATTGTAAATTAATTAGCTTATTGTATATATTTGAAATTATTCCTAAAAAAATTACTATAAAGGCCCATGGAAAGCTATTAAGATGTAATGACCTTGAGGATTTTTTTTAAAAAATTCTTGATTACCATTTTACCCCACTTTCATTAGTTGCCCTGGGAATAATTGGATAAGTTCATGTGGTTAGTTCTGGAAATTTTGTTGAAAGATTTAGAAATGAGTATGTTTTTGAGTTCTAAAAGGTTTAAGTTGTTCAAAAGTATTTTTTTGTACCAGTCGGAGCTACGGGTCTCAGAATGGAGTTAGGCTATACCAAGTGCATCAACTAGTACCACAATGTCATCAATAAGTCTCATATCACCACTCTCTCATCAATAATCAAATTTTTCAATGAGATCAAACTCCACAAATCCCAAAATATGCTCATAAATCTCAAATGTATCACAAATATCATCAATTTATCACAAAACTCTCCAAATGGTGTAACGACCCAAAAAACTTTTAACTCCATAATGGTTGTTACATCATTAGTGTTGAACTCATCATGGTTGAATTTTTGTAGTCATGGGTTGTATTTAAGTGGCCGAATTCAAAGGAATTGTTTTGGTGGAAGGTTGTAAGGCCGGTTAGGCAATATGGAATTTGAAAAGCCATATCTCTTGGTATGAGATGAACTGTTTGGGCTATTATATATCAAATCGAAGCTCTTTGAGTTATCTTTGTAACACAACTGGTTTCACTCGATTTGGAGTTTGTATATGGGCATTATGGCCTTTGAAGTGAGGTTGCCTGTATTCATAAGTATGCTGGAAAAATGATTTGGAATGGAGTCGAAGTGAGGGACCACAAACCGTTTAGTCATTCACGGTCCGTGGTGTGTCCCGTGGGTTGCTCCAGTGAGCTTCCTTGGGGTTTGGACCAAGCCCCGGACCACGTGTAACTCCACGGACCACTTCACGGTCCGTGTGAGCCTTTACTGTCCGTAAAGGGCTTCCGTGAAGTGTTCCAGTGAGCTTCTCAAGGCTTGGGGCTGGACTCCGAACCAAGTGATGCTCCACAGACCAGTACATGGTCCATATGCAACTATACGATCCGTGAGACCCCTCGTAAGTTGATATAGAGAGTCCCCCGAGATTTCAAGTTAAAACAGAGACCAAGTGTGGTCTCACAGACAGGTTCAAAGTCCGTGAACCTGTACACGAACCATGGGTGGCCTTTTGTGAGACCCTATTTTGTGATCCTATCCATTTCATTAATGGTAAATTCGTAATTTGGTTTAATCCCATGCCCCTTTTAGCCTTTCTAAAGTCGCCTAAAACCCCCAAATCAAACCCTAATCCCCTTTAGTTCATCCTAACACTCCTGAAGCCAATTCAACACTCTCCATTATTAATCGCTTCTCTCTCTAAAATTAAATTATCTCTACTCTCTGTAATGGTAACAGAAATCTAATGGTAACCTAGCCTTGCTGATGGCATGTGAGGCGCCGGTGGACGGCAATCGGCCACTGGACACAAGCCAACAAGATTATACGCTCAAGGAACAGAATAATGATCACATAGAGAATGCTCCTAGTTCAGACATCCATGGTTCGAGTGTGGCAGTCACTGGAACAAATGGTGAGGACAAATTAGCTAAGATATACAAGGCTCCTTATGTTAACCAGGTAAGTGAGCAGATGAATACCAATATAGAAACGAAGACAACAACTATAATGATAGCTGAATATCAACCAAAAGAGAAACCCAGCGAAGGGACTATAGAAATAGAAGAAACTCACTACAAGAGTCCCACCTTCCGGGGAGAGATGACAGAAAGGATGGCTAATCATCAACAACAGGTGGTGCTGCATGAGATGGATGATAAACAAAACTCGCCTCCTAACAAAGAATCCATGTCGGGAAGCATAAAGGAGAGAGTGAACCAATAACCATCGTCAACAGAAGACCAAGGTTTGATCCCTAACTTTATTCAAAGTCTTAATCTGGCTCTGAACAATATAGAACAGTGTGCTCTACCAGAATCTAAGGGTAATAAAGAGGATAACTCTTGGGAAGGGACCCAAATCTTAAGGAATGGAGGCTCTGCGGATCAAATGGTACAATAGGAAAGGGGGAGGAATCACAACAACAACAGGATAGAGGATTGAAAAATAGCATAAAGGGCCATAACCAATTTCCCAAAATCTCCAATAACTTTGACAGAGTTAATCACAAAGTGCAAAGGAGCACCCAAGGCATGATTAACACTAAACATACTCAGGTGCAGGTTACCCAGCCAATAAATACAGCCAACCAAGGGAGGATAATGAGAAAGGACAGACACCTGAACCTGCCCCCTACACTATGATTCAAACTTTTTCCACAAAGCTGAGACTTAATATGGCTAAACAGGAGAGTCACATTGAAATTGAGCAGCCTAAGTATACATCCAAACAAGGTCTACCAGTTGTGATCTATAATAAGGAAGATTACATGCAAAAATTAGCTGAGACTTGTAAATATACTTTGATTGGGAAGTTTAGTAATACCATGCCAAAGGTGGAGTTAATTAGGAAGAATTTCATTTTGCAGACTCAACTAATAGGGGGTGTCAAAATTGCTCATTTCAATGCTTGGAATGTTTATATAGACCTGGATAATGAGACAGACTATGCCACTGTCTGGACTAAGAACAAAATGCACATTGAAGGCCAGCTTATGAGGATTCAAACCTGGACGCCTACCTTCAAACCTGAGGAAGAGACACATATTGTTCCTATTTGGGTGACTCTCCCAGAACTTCCTTGGCATTGCTATAACAAAACTTTTGTTACCACCCTATTAGCCCCCATTGGTAAGGTTTTATACCTAGATACTACCTCAGTCCCAAAAACTAGAGAAAGTATTGCCAAAGTTAAAGTCCAGATAGATATTACTAAGGAGAGGCCACCTCATGTCTGGATGGGATTTGATGAGAAAGACCTAACCATAGGAAGATGGTAGGCAAACTAGTATGAGGGTATACCTGATTATTACCTTTATTGTAAATACCTAGGGCATAGGGAATAAATTTGCACCATTAAGAGAAGGGATGAAGACTATAACAATATAGAGGATATTGAAACAACTAAAAACAATAAATCACAGGAGGGAACTAAGGAAATAATTCAAGCAAATGAAACCAAGAGGAATGCTGGAGAAATTCCAGAAAAGGCTATAGGGAAAATAAGGCAAGAAGGGGATGTTAGACAACAGGAAGGACAATGGCAAGTCCAAGGTAGAAAGAACCAGAAGAAATCTATGAACCAGGGGCAAAAGGAGGATAACCAAGAATCCCCTCAAAATTAGATGAATAAGAAAAATCAGCAGGTAGAAAGAAGATCATCAGATAAGAATTTAAATATTGAATTGTCTCATCATTATGTTGATCATGAATGCCAATATTAGCCCACTAACCAACCTGCAGAAGAGAAAGGAAGCAAGGAAGTAATAATCAGTAATAATGCAAAGAGGAATAAAGAGAAGCATAATGCAAAGAGGAGGAAAAGGACCAATGAAAATCCCATCCAAAAAGGGGACATGAGCAATCAACAGAACCAAGATCAATCAGGGAAACTCCTGCCAAACAAAAAGAGACAAGGTATTGACTTATCTTCCCATGAGATAGATGTGATAGCACCTCTAGATCATCATCTCATCCCCCTATCTATTGCTGGAAATTTGAATGTTGTGTATTCCTCTCCCCTGTCTCCCCTTGGTGAAGTTAAAGGAGGTAAGGGTGGATTGAACAAATACCCTACTAATTTACAGGAAGGGGAACCTGAGGGGGGGGGGGGGAATCTGACTCATGTTCTGCATAAGGTATTCACTGACCCTAGACATGACTGTAGAGCCTCTGCTACCCCTATGACTACTATTCAGGATGAGCTAAGTCCTATATAGCGGTCTAATATGGGAGCCATGGCTAAAGATCTAGGATCAGTGGCAAGTACCAACTCTACAGGGAATAGATCCAAAAGAAACAAGTTCAGCAAAAAAAGAAGGGATGTCATAAAGAAAAGAATGGAAAAACAACAAAACCATACAGAAGGTACTCCAAGCCTTGAAAAGGAAAATAGAGCTGAAGGAACCAGTGAGGAGGACCAGGACCCAGGAAGCTGTAAAAATTCTAATTGGGGCGAAAAATAGGTGGTCTTATCTATCCAAAATTCCCAAGCTAAGGGGACCACATACCCCCTTAGATGCTCTCCAGGAGTGAATACTAAGGAATATACTCTAAAGTTTGACCCTATACTACCCAGTGAGGAAGTGGATGAGTACCAAGTGGTGAACTCTGAGGAGCAATTTGATAGGGACAATTTACCTATAAATGAGGATGAGGAGGAGGAAGTCTGTAAGCATTTAATACAAGCCTTTAGTCCTTCTAAAGACAAGGAGGTGAATGCTGAGATTCAACAAGTTACAAACCAACAAGGGCTATCTCCGAGAAACTTATACCAGGAAAGAACCAATAAGAAAAATAACAATTCTATACAGTCTGCCACTGGTGGTAGACCCAACACAAGGTTGTTCTCTGCTAGATCATCCGAATGATTAATACAATCACTTGGAATGCTAGGGGTATTAATACCTAGGGAGTAGTGGAAAGACTCAAAGCTCTCAAGAACATTCACACCCTTTCTGTGATCACCATTTTGGAGCCTTTCTCCAACATGTCTAAACTGACAAGTTCAAACTGTAATTGGCTATGGATAATGTTATGAGTAACCCAAATAGGAAAATATGGATTTTTTGGAATGAGGACATCAAGTATGAAATTTTGGAATCTGATGAACAACAGGTGACTTGTGCAATTCATCATCCTCACATGAATACCAAATAAATAATTACCTTTGTGTATGCCAAGTGTAGAGATCAACTTATGAGACCTCTCTGGGACAGAATGCTTCATTTGGCTAACAGAAATAGCAACATCCCCTGGTGCATCATAGGTGATTTTAATATAATCACTAATACTGATGAAAAGAGTGAGGGAATCCCCTACAATATCAAGAAGAGTTTTGAATTCATAGGAATCATTGAAGACTGTGGTATATAGGACTTGGGTTTCTCAGGACAAAGCTATACTTGGTCTAATAAGAGGGGTGAGGGATCCACAATTTGAAAGAGGCTGGATAGGGGAATGATCAATGACAAGTGGATAAAAATCATGCCTCATACTAGCATTACTCATCTCCCCTCTGTAGGTTCTGACCATTGCCCTCTTCTTATGGAGATGCACAACAGACCTACTAGTCCTATCAAATATTTTAAATTTCTTAACTGCTGGACAGACCAAGACTCATTCATGGACAATGTAAGGAATTGTTGGGACAAAGATGTCATAGGAAATCCTATGTGGATTTTTCATCAAAAGCTAAAAAGGCTTACCGCCACTTTAAGCAATTGGTCTAAGAACCAGTTTGGGGACATCCACTCTAAGGTTAAGGAATATGAAGAAAAAATCAGAGGAGCAGAAATGGATTTGATCAACTATAATACTGAGGATAAAAAGAGTTATCTCCATGAGCTTAATATTGAATACATCAGATTCCTTAAGCTAGAGGAGTCTATCCTAAGATAGAAAACTAAGTTAAATTGGTTTAAAGAAGGAGATGCAAACACCAGATACTTTCATGCTTTGATCAGGGAAAGAAGGAGGAGGTTGTTCATTCATAGAATTCAGGATGAGGATGGAAATTGGCTTCAAGGGGATGATAATATAGCCAAGGAAGCAGTCCATCACTTTCAAAAGATCTTTATAGGGGAGGAGAACCACATACCAGAGGAGGTCTTAGACTGTATTCCTAAGATGGTTACCCAGGACCAAAATTTTAAGCTTCAATCCCCCCCAGATTTTGAGGAGTTACATCAGGTGGTCCAATCTCTGAGCCCCTTCTCAGCAGCAGTCCCAGATGGGTTCAATGGTAAGTTCTATCAAATTTGTTGGGAGTTTATTAAGATGGATCTTCTGAGGGCAGTGCAATCCTTTTTCTGTGGTCATGTGATCCCTAAATACGTTTCCCACTCCTGCCTAATTCTTATCCCTAAACCTAGTAATCCACGCAACTTCTCAGAGTATAGACCTATTAGTCTCAGTAACTGCATCTGCAAGATTTTCTTCAAGATCCTTTTCTTAAGATTGGATTCTATACTTCCCTATCTCATTTCTAGGATCTAATCAGGTTTCATCAAAGGGAGGAGTATTTCTGAGAACATAATGTTAGCTCAGAAGATCATTCATAACATCAAGAAACCTGTGGAGGGTGGGAATGTGGTTACTAAGCTTGACATAGCCAAGGCTTATGATAGGGAAGCTTGTTCCTATATTTGTATTGTCATGAGGAAGATGGGCTTTGGGGAACAGTTTATTGACATGGCTTGGAGAGTTATGGCTAAAAACTGGTACTCCATCCTCATAAATGGGGCCAGATATGGTTTCTTCCACTCAACAAGGGGGATTAAACAGGAGCATCCACTCTCTCCTGCCCTTTTCATTTTAGGATTTGAGGTCCTCTCTAGAATGATGAACAAACTTCACAATCACCCTACTTTTCAAGGTTTCTATATGGAAAAAAGAGAACCTCAAATCAATCACTTGAGTTTTGCTGATGATGTCATTCTTTTCACTTCTGGCAGTATAGGCTCCCTAACCTTGGTCATGCAGGTATTGGACTCCTATGAAAAGGTGTATGGACAAATGGTGAACAAGAGTAAAAGCCATTTTATGGTCCCTTCCAACACTGATCAGACATCTTGTGAGAGAATCACAGAAATAACTAGTTTCAGACAAAAAAAAAAAGAACCTACCACCTACCTAGAGTGCCCCCTTTATATTGGTAGGCAAAGGATCATTTATTTTTTTGATATGGTCTCTAAGGTGATTAACAGGATTTCTGGATGGCAGTCTAGGATCCTGAGCTATAGGGGAAAAGCTACTCTGATCAAACATGTGCTTCAATCATTGCCTATACATCTATTATCTGCTATAGCCCCCCTTCCACCACCTTAAAGCAGATTCAAAGTCTCTCAACAGACTTCTTCTGGGGAAGGTTGGATAAAAAAAAGATGTATCATTGGGCCTCTTGGAAAAGTCTTAGCTTTCCCCTGGCAGAAAGGGGGGATTGGATTTAGAAACATGGTTGATGTCTGTAAAGCCTTCTAGGTTAAACATTGGTGGAACTTCAAAACCAACAACTCCCTTTGGTCTTACTTATTGAGAGCTAAGTATTGCCAAAAAGCTAACCCTTTGACCAAAAAAGGGGACAAAAAGGATTCCCTGATTTGGAAACACATGATGTATAACAAACATCTAATTGAACCTCATATCTAATGGAAAGTTTACTCAGGGAACTGCTATTTTTGGTGGGATGATTGGCTGGGAATAAGTCCTTTGGACCAATTCAGTGAGATTAGTTGCAGATTCAACAATACCAAAGTGTCTGACTTTATTCAGAATGGGCATTGGGATCAGGAGAAGGTTATGGAAACTGCCCCTCACCAGTACATTGGTCTCATCCTTAATACCCCAATCAAGATTCTCAATGGTATATCTGATAAACCTATTTGGAAACTCACTACTAATGGAGAATTTTCAACATCCTCAGCTTGGAATTTTATAAGGGAGAAGAGGGAACTAAATAGCATAAACAAGATTACTTGGCACAAGAACATCCCCTTCAAGTTCTCCTTTTTGCTATGGAGGGCAATGAGAGGTAAACTATCTACCAATGAAAAACTGATAAGCTTTGGATATGACCCCAATCAATGCTACTGCTGCTCTAATCCTTGATGGGAGACAATTGATCATATTCTCCTTAATGGCTCCTTTCCCAGGAAAATTTGGAGATATTTTGCTGGTTTCCTGAGCATTAACACAGATGTGATCTCTCTAAGACAGTATATAAGAAAAAGGTGGGAAACTAAGCATACTAATGAGGCTCATAGATTAATACTGCAGGCTTCCCCAATCTTCATCTGCTGCAACTTATGGAAGAGTAGATGCTCTGCTAAATATGATGGCATATGCCCTAACACAACTAAGGTCAAATATATGCCCTATACTCTCTCTTAAGATCCTAAGACTCTCTTGGCCTCCATTGAAGCTAGCTTGTAGAAATTGGGGAAGAAGACCTTGATTAA
>JBCEWC010003963.1:0-28577 GCA_038996855.1 Solanum aculeatissimum | reverse complement strand
AACTTTAATCAACTTTAAATCACCTAATTTCTACATCCCACAACTCAATTCAATTAAATACTTCAAAATTTAAAGAATCCAACATTAAAGAAAGCTTAAAATCATAATTTAAAGAGAAGGGTTCTTGGGTCTTCATGGATGAAAGAAAATCCATGAATCAATCCCACATACCTTGAAATTAGTCAAGAGAATTGGATGATTTCACAACGAAGATGATTTTTCCCAAATTTCTTCAAGCTTTCATCAATGGAGGTCAAGAGGATTGAGAGAATTTTGGAGAGAATAGAGGAGTATTAGAATGGATGAAAGGGGATTAGGGTTTGATTTAGGGGATTTAGGAGACCTTAGAAAGCCTAAAAGAAGCATAGGATCTAATTAAATTACGAATTAATCATTAATGTAATGGAATAGGTCATTGAAAATTGTTACTCACTAAAGGCCTACAGTGGTCGTCTACAGGTTCAAGGGCCGTGAACCAGCCCGTGAGGCTTCACTTGGCCTCGGCTTTGGCTTGAACTCTTAGGGGACTTTCTGGATCACTTCACGAGAGGCCTCACGGACCGTATAGCTGCACACAGACCATGTATTGGTACGTGGAGCATCACTTGGTCTGGAGTCTAGCCCCAAACCTTGGCCAACTTTTTGGATCACTTCATGGGACCCCTCACGGGCCGTGAAGGGTCACATGGACCGTGAGGTGGTCCATGGGACCACACTTGGTCCATGGCTTGGTCTCCAGCCTCTAGGAGCATACTGGACCAACCCAAGAGCACCCCCACGGACTGTGGACCACCAAACGGTCCGTGGTCCCACCCTTAGACCATATTCCAGAACCCCTTTCCAGCTTCCTTCCAATTTTGGGAAGTCTCGCTGCCAGTGCTATAACTTTCACATCCAAATGCCGAATTGAGTGAAACAAGTTGAGTTAAGAAGATAACTCAAAGTTCTTCGATTTAATATATAGTATCCCACACAGTTCATCCTGTACATAAAGATATGGCCTCCCAAAGTCAGTGTTTCCCAAACAGCCTCACAATTTTCCACCAAAATGATTCCCTTGAATCCGGCCACTTAAATACAATCCATGGCTACCAAAATTCAACCATGAACATTTCAACATGAACCTTGACCAACCACTATGAAGTTCAAAATTTTTTGAATCGTTACAGTTCTACTTCATCATGCAAATAGTGGGCAGGTTGCTTTTTCAAATATATCTCCAAAGGATTAATATACGTTATGTCTGGATGCTGGATCATTGAAGAAATAGTTTCAAGGGCATCGGTGAACTCATTTTTCAACCTCAAAGTATGCTTAAATTTGATCTTTACACAACCTCTGTACAAGGTGTACATAGAGTACGATCTTTGGATTTGTTACAACCCATTCTCTTTGAACCTAATGAATTAACAAATCTGAATCCCTAATAACTAACAACTCTTGAACATTCATGTATATAGCCATCTTCATACCAAGAATTCAAGCTTCATACCCAACTATATTGTTAATATAATAGAATCAAAGTTTTGCATCCATAGGAAAATGTTGGCCAGATTCTGATACGAAGATCGCTCTAATGCCACTACTTTGGTAATTCGCTGCTCCATCAAAGAACATCTGCCAATGGGGGTATGCTTTAAAGATGTTTTCTATGACAAATAATATCTCTTCATCTGGAAAGTAGGTTTTGAGGGGTTCCTCGTCATCATCAACTGGATTTTCTGTAAGATGATCAGCTAAGACCTGTCCCTTGATCACTTTCTGAGTCACATACACGATATCAAATTTACTCAAAATCATTTGACACTTGGATAGCCGTTCGGTTAGCATCACTCTTTGAAAGATATACCTCAATGGATCCATCTTTGAAATGAGGTATGTAGTGTACGAAGACAAGTAGTGCTTCAATTTTTTAGCAACCCAGGTTAGGGCATAGCAAGTCTTCTCTAAATAAGTATATCAACCCTCGTATTGAGTGAATTTCTTTCTTAGATAGTAGATCACTCACTCCTTCTTTCCAGTTTCATTATGTTGGTCTAGCACACATCTAAATGCATTATCTAATACATATAGGTATAATAATAATGAGCTTCTTTCTCGTGGAAGGACCAGTGGATTAGATAAATAGCTCTTAATGGTATCAAAAGCAGTTTGACATTCTTTAGTCCATTCCGTTATTGTATATTTTTTCAACAACTTAAAAATAGGCTCACAAATCACTGTAGATTGACCTATGAATCGATTGATGTAATTCAATCTTCCCAAGAAACTCATAACTTCTTTCTTTGTTTTTGGAGTGGGAAACTCCTGTATTTCTTTGATTTTAGAAGGGTCGAGCTTAATACCCTTTCTACTAATAATGAATCTCAACAGTTTACCCACAGGCACTCCAAAAGCATATTTGGTCGGGTTTAGCTTTAAGTCATACTAACGCAGACGATCGAAGAACTTTCTAAAGTGAGTCAGATGATTCAAACTCTCACAGGACTTGGTAATGACATCATCCACATACACTTTGATCTCTTTGTGGATCATATCATGGAAAAGGGTTGTCATAGCTCTCATACACACAACTTTAGCATTCTTAAGACCAAATAACATCACTCGATAATGGTATACACCCCAAGGTGTGACAAAAGTTATCTCTTCTACATCTTCTTCATCTATTAAAATTTGGTGATAACCCACAAAACAATCCACCAATGACTAAATCTCATGCTTGGCATAATTATCAACGAGAATGTGGATATTTAGCAACGAAAAATTAACATTGGGTATGGCTTTATTGAGATCTCTATAGTCAACACAAATCCTAATCTTTCCATCCTTCTTGGGCACCGGAACAATATTGTCTAACCAAGTAGGATATTGTGTCACTTCTACCACCTTGGATTGTGTTTGCTTGGTAACCTCTTCCTTGATCTTTAGACTCAGATCTGGCGTGAATTTCTGAGTCTCTTTCTTCACTGGACCGAATTATGGATTGATTGGAAATTTGTGAGAAACAATATCTATAGTCAAACCTGGCATGTCATCATAGGACCAAGAAAATATATCCATGTATTATTTGAGCAAGCCGACAAGTTCTCCGGTCTACCCATCTTTCAAATGAACACCGATTCTAGTTTTTTTGACATATTCTTCATCTTCTAAATTCATAGTTTTGGTATCCTCCAAATTAGGCTTGCCTTGATTCTCAAACTATTTCAGTTCCTTAGCAAGGTATTTGGCTTTCATGGTTTTCTCATCATAGCCCTCGAGCTCACCATCACCTACTTCATTTTGTTTATCTAGCTTGTGACATAACATAACACTAGTAGGTTTTAAGTTATTTTTACTGAAATCACGAACATAGATAAAAAGATTAAAAAAGGTAAATAGCCAGTAAGTAATATTTTAAAATAAGTGAAAAACTTTAGAATAAATGAAGCCTTTCATCTATGTCGAAAAAATTGCAAACTTTGGCCATGACCCAGGGTCAATCTGCCTTTTGAAACATTACAGAAAAAATTATAAAAAAACATAACTAGCCAAAATAAAGCAAAGGGTGGGTCTCGGGCCTCGTTTGGACAACCACCAAATTTAAGAGAATAGACAATCAAGTAAATTTTCATCTACCAAGACAAATGGGAAACCAAGAGCTAGGTAGATGTCCAATTAAGCACATGCTCCTCTAATCCAGTGTCTTGCACTCTTAATGGTTTAGTTGCCTCCTCAATCACAACATCAACGTATTTGAATATGCTCCCGATCCCTTCCTTTAAACCATCATCATTAACACACTCTCGGATGAGGAATGACTGATACAAGTGAGGTATTGGCCTCGCTAATGCCCAATCAACTTCCTTGTTCATATCCTTTGAATCATCACCTTCTGTTGCAACATATCCTAATTGAAACTTTGACTGTCGTATCGTCATTGGGATGGGCTCAGTGATGCCTTATAATTATTTTCCCAATCTGAAGCCAGGTTCTATGTCAGATCTCAACATGACAGTGACTATCATTTTATAAATGGTGGGTATAGGATTCTAGGAGCCAAATCATCACCTGTATATAAATCAGAACCTCTAACAACCTCATTGAAAACCAAGGTGTATATATTGGAGTGGCTTCTTTCAACATAAACGACCACCATATGGTCGTTCCACATTAACTTCATCATTTGGTGCAAGGTAGAAGGCACAACTCTGGCCATGTGAAGCCATCGTCTTCCTAATAACAAGTTGTAACTAGTTCTGATGTCCATTACTTGAAACTCAACAATAAATTTAGCAGGTCCCACCTGAACACCCAAATTCACAACCCCTAGTGTATTCCTTTGACCTCCATAAAAGGCTGTCACATTGACTCGATTTTACTAAATCTTTCCCAGATTGAAATTTAGTTGCTTAAGAGTTGACAATAAATAAATATTAAGATCGGATCCATAGTCTTTCAATACATAATTAAGAATTATATCTCAACACTTAGTTAGGTTAAATACTTGATTATGACTGCTTCAACCTCTAAGTAGAGGTATGTGCTGAGAGTTAACATTAGATTCCAATATTTGTGGCGCTGTTGCCAGGGAATATGGCTAGACTTGATTAGCGCACCGTAATTTGATAGATTACTCTTTATTTTCCTAATTTTACATTTTTGTTATTTTTGTTTTGATATAGGGTGCAAGCAAACAATACATATCAACTACGAGAAGGCGAGGCACTCTCTTGATTCCCTTTGACCCAGAGATTGAGCAAACCCAGAGAAGAATGGATAGAAAACCTGGTAATGATGTTGATAATGTAGCTAATGTTGCACTGAATCTAAATGGGGAAAACCCATCTATATTTATTCCATAACCTGAGGGACTTCAAGCCGCTACTAATGATTGGAATCAATATTAGCTAAACCCAATGGATATGGATGTCACGGGAGCGATAGTGTTACCTCCACTTTTGGGTGACACTAAGTTCATTGTGTCAAGTGGGTTGCTGTAGATACTACAAAATTATGGGTTGTTTGAAGGCCTACCTTCAGAGGATCCACATAATTACCTGGACAACGTCGTGTTTGTCTGCAAGTGTGTAATGAAGAATTAAAATTTGTCCATGGATGTCGTTGTGCTCCGTGTCTTCCTATTATCTCTTACTGACAATATGATATCATGGTTAGATGAGCTCCCATAAAGCTCGATCACAGTTGGACTGAACTGCAGACGATCTTTTTGGAAAGGTAATTCCCCATCTCCAAAAAGCTCAAGTTAAAGAAGGAGATCAATAACTTCGAACAATTGTCTGGTGGTTCAATTGGTGCTACATGGGAAAGGTTTTCAAAGTATCTAGAAGAGTTCCCGACCACAAGATCGTAGAAGAATCCCTAGTTAAAATCTTCTACAAAGCCCTTGATGAGAATGGGCAAGCAGTTGTTGATACCATCATGGGTGGATCATTCATAGATCATACCTTCCAGGAGATCACTGAAAGGCTAGATCGAGTGGTCTAGACTAATCGTGCATGGGGCACAAGGGACAAAGCCACAACTAAGAGCTCATTTGTAGTTACTACTACTCTGGTGCAAGCACAGGTCAATAAAGAGGTGATGCAGGAACTTACATGGATTAGTACCAATGTGGAGCTACTAATGAAGCAGAACACGGAGAAAGTGAATGTCGTCGCTCATCAGCCTTTTTGAGCACCCATGTATGAGGAACCCTATTTTGAGAAAGATTCTTGTTTCGTAGCTAAGCAGACGGGGGGTTTTTGACCTAACACCCAAGGGTTCACTCAGGAGTATTGGTGCAAAGTGTAAGTAAACCAAGGTAGGAACTACGGACGAGATGGAGCTTACAATAACAATAACAATCGGGGTGGCTTCTATGATTAAAATAGAGGCCAAGATAGAGATGTTGATTGGTGTCACAGAGATAGCTATAGAAGCGACACCTATGTTCCACCCCATAATCAAGATTATAGTGCAGGTTCATCCAAAGTTGAAGAGATGTTTGATAGATTTCTGAAGAAAGTTGATGTGCAGGATAAAACACTCAGGGGGATGAAGACTGACATCTCCAGCATTAATCAGAAGATCAAGTCTCATTCAGTTGTAATCAAGCAGCTTGAACAACAATTTGGCTAGATATCAACCCAGCTTAACCAACGCCAAAAGGGTACTCTGCCCAACAACACTATTCAAAATCCGAAGAATGAAGGGCAGTATATGACTATCACAACTCGCAGTAGGAAGTTGACCACTGATCCTTCAATGCTTGTAGATAATGATGATGTTCGTGATGAGGGTGTTGTGGATAGGAAAGATGAAGCTGGAGATGTTAGTGTTCAGACCAAGAAAAACAATGTCGCGTCCAAATAGTTGAGACCCATTCCTCGACCTCCTCCTCTTTTCCCACAAAGACTAAAGAAAAAGAAGGAGGAAGGTAAGTTCAAACACTTCCTTTCCATGTTGAAGCATCTTTCCATTAACATCCTACTGATAGAGGCGTTAGAGAAGATGCCTTGATATGCCAAGTTTATGAAGGATCTAGTGACGAAGAATTTCACGATGAGTTTGGAGCTCTTAGCTCCAACATTGCAGTGCTATCTCTACCCTGTCCTTGGTGCAGAAAAGAGAGGATCCCAGAGCATTTACCATTCCCTACACTATGGGGGATGTGGAGTTCGCAAGGGCATTATGCGATCTTAGTGTCAGAATTAACTTGATGTCTGTTATGATTTTCAAGAAGCTCGGCCTGACAACCCCTACACCTACTAGCATGAGACTGTTGATGGTTGACCGAACTATTAAGAAGCCAGTGGAAATCCTATATAATGTACTCGTCAAGGTGGACAAATTCATATTCCCTGTGGACTTCGTGATCTTAGACTATGAAGTGGATTTTGAAGTCCCAATCATCATGGGAAGGCCTTTCTTGGCCACTGGGCGAGCCGTAGTGGACATGGAATCCAACCTTCTCAAGTTTAGATTGAATGACGAAGAAGTCACCTTCACCGTCTGTAGGTCAATGAAGAGGCTAGATAAGCTCAAGATGGAGGTGTGGGATATTGATGAAGTCTGAGTAATTAAATAGCCCATGTCATGCTGCAATAATAAAGTAGGCACTGCTTGGGAGGCAACCCAAGATATTTTTATAATAATCATAGTTTAGTTTTTAGTTTTTGGATTTAGACTTGAAATAGGTTAGCTTTTTATATTTTTAGGATGAAAATTTTGGAATATGGACTAGTGTTATATAGGATAATAGTGTATTTTTGCAGGTTTTGCAGGTACCAGACCAAGTCAACCATTTTTGGCTAAAAAGGAACAAAAAATGCATTTTACAACTGATTCTACGGGTCATGCTATATTGTATGACCCGTAGACCATCTCGTAAAATCCTCCAGTGAGCAAGGATTTGATGCACTCTAGTCCACGAACCAAGTCCACAATTCATATGTAGAACTATGGGTCGTGGATTAGGTTCGTGGATCCCAAGTAAGTCCCTAAATTTGGCTAAGTGTCAAAAGTGGTTTATGAGACCTTTTACAAGTCGTATTCTAATATATGACTCGTATAAATACTCATAGACTATAGGTGTGGATAAAAGGGTTTAAGGCTTCCATGAAACCACAATCCATGAGTCGTGGAGTATTTCACGGCCCGTAATCAGGGTTTCGTGAAACCAGAACCCTAACATTCTAACCCTACCTAGTGTGATTTAAATAGAGGTCAAAATTATTTTGACCCCATTAATTGCAAACACCGGTCGATCCCAAACCCTAATTAGACTACCCCCATCCGTCTCCGATGAAATATCCATCAACCCACATTATTTTTTGGCCACCTCCAGCGAACCCTCCTCACCTAAGGTTTTGAACCCCCACTGTGTCCTTGTCATTCTCCACCAAATCGCATTTGAAATCGATAAGTTAACGATCCCTAAAATTTAATTTATTGAGTTATGGTTTGTATTGATTTTTGATTGGGATTGGGGATAGGTTTAGTAGAGTTTTGAACCTATTAAATCCTATTCTTTGAAACGTAGTCATAAGTATGATTAATTTTATTAAGGTAGGGTTGAAATAGGTGCTGAAGATGGTTGGGTATTTAATTGTGTGTTTGTATAACTATTCGGTCATCGTAATATATTGAAAAATGTGTGATCACATGGCTAAATAGTTGATATACGCGTTGATAAATGGTCGGATGATTTAAAATAGATGATAAATATTTTTGATGGGGTATTTTTGATGATAATGCATGAGTGGGGTTGGTAACTTGGTGTGAATTTGCATATGTGTGCATGAAACTTTGCTTGATAATGTTGTTTTGGTTGATAAAATTTGTTGGGTAAACTCGTAGATGAAGTTGTCAAGAATTTTGCACACTGGCCATTTCTACGAGGGTCTTCTACGGCTCGTGGATTAATTCACAAGTTATGGTTGCCCCTCGTGAAAAGTTCCAGTGTACAATAATTTTAGGGGTTTCATCATACGAGACCTTCCATGAATCATGAACTATTCCACAACTCATAGATAGGTCTCGTAGAGTTTGTCAGTACTAAAATTGAACTAGGACTTATATCCACGACTCAATCTATGACTTGTAGAGCATTCTACGAGTCATGACTGGGTCTCATGGATGCAACTCCAGTTGTTGAACAGTTTCTAAACATTATCCCACAAAACCCTTTACAACTCGTAGAGTACTCTATGACTCATAAAATTGGATACTTTGCAATTTCTTGGATGGTGTTAGGATGCATTAATTAATCTCTTCACTTTAACTACTTTTTATTGGATGGCCAACGTTAGAATTCACCTAGTATCACTTGCCCGATCCAGGAGGTGACGAATTGGAAAAGAGTTAATTAATAGAAGTTGATCGATTTTTGTCACTAATCAATCTAACTAGATGTAGTAAGGTTGTTCTGGGATAAAGTAAGGGTTAGTAAAGCAACATCACAGAGATCGATCAAGTAATATGATGAAATTCACCAATACGCTGGATCAAGGGTATAGGAGAATATAACTTACTGTCCTACACCTACACACCAGAAAAGAGTCGCAAGTATCCAAAAACACTTAGTTAGGGAGTCATGGGGAACACATAGCCCTAGTTTGTTTTTCTTTTGATTACAAACAACTGTTATTTTAGTTTAGAATTTATTTTTACTTGCAAAACCCCCCTCGTTATATTTATTTTTCTATTTTCTGGAGATAGTAGGGTATATCGATTCACTTTACAAAGTGTGCTAATCTGGAGTCTACTGTATTCCTCGTGGGAATGATCCTAACTATTGTTAGGTTAAATACTTGATTACGAATGCTTTAACCTCTAAGTAGAGGTGTGTATTGAGTGTTAACGTCGAAGTCCAGCACCTAGCACAAGACATTGACATTCCTACTTGGAAATGAGAAAAGATCAATATGGATTTCGTCGTTGGTTTTCCAAAGACCAAAATGCAATTGGACTCCATTTGGGTGATAGTTGACTGCATGAAAGTTGACTCACTTCTTACCGGTCAAGACTGACTTCAGTGTTAAAGATTTTGCTTATTTGTATATCTGAGAGTTAGTAAGGTTGTATAGGACTCCATTTCCATCATATCAGATCATGGGGTCCAATTCACCTCTCATTTTGGAGATCTTTTCAGAAAGAACTTAGTTCCAAAGTGAAGTTGAGTACCACTTTCTATCTCCAAACCGATGGAAAAACCGAAAGGATTATTCAAATGTTGGAATATGTGATAAGGGCTTTGTATTGGAGTTTAAGGGAAGTTGGGACACATATTTTCCACTCATTGAGTTTTCCTACAACAATTGTTTCTATGCAAGTATCAGGATGGCACCATTTGAAGTGTTGTATGGTCGGCGGTGTAGATCGCCCATTGAGTGGTTTAAGGTTGGTAAAGTAACATTAATAGGACCGGACTTAGTGATGAATGTTATGGAGAAAATTGAAAGCATAAGGGAGAAATTTCTAACAGCCCAAATTTGACAAAACTCTTACTTTGATGTGAGAAGAAGGGGACTTGAGTTCCAAGTTGGTGATTGGATCTACTTGAAAGTATCTACGATGAAAGGTGTGATCCAGTTGGGCAAGAGAGGGAAATTGAGCGACAGATATGTAGGGCCTTATAAAGTGGTGAGAAGAGTGGGAAAAATGGCATATGAGTTAGATCTACCCAATGAAATGCATTTGATCCATCTGGTTTTCCATGTGTCGATATTGAGAAAATTCATAGGTGATCCAAGCTCCATAGTTCCTTTGCATGATGTGAACATTGATGAAGATTTGAGTTATGAAGAGGTACCGGTTGAAATTCTAGATAGGCAAGTGAAAAGACTTAGGAACAAAGAAGTAGCATATGTCAAATTTCTTTGGAGAAATTAACAAGCTGAGGGTGCTACGGGGAAACTGGAAGCGGATATGATGAAGTTTTACTCGTACCTATGTCACTCTACTCAAGCCTAAGGTACTAAGAAATTCTTCCTAAAACTTCTAATTTCATGCATTTTAGTTTTTCATGATGTATGCACTTATTTCTATGTTTATGGACTGTTTTGAGACATGTTTTGAAATTAAGTTTTGAAATTTTTGAGAAATGATGTTTAAGTTGTATTTTTGCATGCGTGTTGGGTTATTAGCTGCTAGTTTTCTTTTTAGAGCCTGCCTTTAAGTACATTCGGGGATGAATGTACCCAAGGGGGAGATATTCTAATGACCACCAGTTTTGGAGCCTAGAGTGCAGAAAAGTTGGCCTAAAAAATGACCTGAAGTCTAATTTACGAGAGTCACTTATGACCTGTAATTTCACATACGACTCGTAGGATTAGTCCTTAAACATGAGACTTCAGAAAGGGGAAAAGTTTCCAAGTATGGGGTAACCCACGGACCAAGTGACAGCGTGTAGGGTACATTACAGTCCATAGATAGGGTCGTGAGTGAGACTATTAGACATGAAGAAAATTTAGAGTTTGCTAGAAGGTGACCTACTTGTTACTAGACGGCCCGTGAAACAGGATACAGTCCATAGGGAGTTTCATGGAATGAGGCCAAGGAAATGAGAAAAATAGTTAAGTGTGGAAGGACTCTACGAGTCCAACCACGACCCGTAAGTGCAGGTATGACCCACAACAAAGCTTCAAGATTTTGGATCCAACAAAGTCAGTTTTCAAGAATCTTAGAGGCGTTACCAGATGAAAGGGACCTACGGCCCGTGATTTAACCTACGGCCCATAAGAGGGGTCTCGTAAGTGAATTCGGCAGTTTTTAATGAAGGGCAGTTTGGTCAATTCTGTTAATCTTATTCCTAAACAATGTCATTTTGAGGTCGAAAAGGGGTCCCAAATCAACCTTAAATCCGTAAGAAGCCCAATTCTCTTCATTCTCTCAACTCTCTAAAATTTCCTAAGGCAAGAAAGGCTCTCAAGAACAAGGAAAGGCAAGAACTAGGGTTCCAAAGTTCATCCCAAAGATTACAAGTTTGTTTCTTTCCAGTTCTCCAAATGTATGTGAGTTGATTTATGGGTATCCTTCCACCCATAAAGTTCCCTTTTAAACATTTTACCTTTTCTTTAATTTTCTTTAAGAAATTATGCATGCTTATGATGATTTCAAGATGTTTTATGCTATAAAATGATACTCATGATATCCTACGCTGTTTTGACTAAGTATATGCATGTTTTAAGTTGTTAATGATAACCCCAATGATGGGGTTTGTGGATAATATGTTGTAGGCTGTTTTACATGCTTTTAAAGAAGTATATTTCTATGAAACATGTGATTTATGATTGTTCCATTATAAAATCCAAGCCCACCTAGTTTTCAAGTAAAGACTTGTATAATTTGTAAAGATGATTTAGGCATTAAAGATGAGTTTGAAGTAATGATTTGTCAAAGATGTAAGTATGTTGACAATTTCCCTAAAGAGATGTTTAAGAAAGGTCCCCAGGATGAAAGGACAATTCTCACTTATTGGTTCCAAAAGTTTGAGCTACTCTTATGATTGCTTCTTATGATTCTAAGTTATGTTATAATGATTTTGTGGGATGACTTAGCACCGAATGTGACATTGTAGCAAGGTTCAGTAAGGGAACCTTACAAGTAACTCCTTGTCACATTAACTATGTGCCACCATAGGGGCCCTTGTAGGCTAGGCTAGTGGATCCACGTAGGTCATTTATGTTATTAAGATGCATGCAAAATTGATGGAGTTCCACTCGGTAACTGGTCTCCTCGTGCCAACTTAGGGGGTTATGTTTGATTCCATGTAGTAGCTCACATGGTCTTAAATGTTGGTTAAGGTCTTCTCCCACAAGTTTATGATCCTATGTTTTCCTTACATTACTTATGAGTTCTTACGCATTCACTCTTATTCATATTGAGTCAAGTTCTTTATTCACGCATGTGTTTATGTTAAGCTTATTTACTCTATAAGTATATGTTTTAACCATGAATATACTTAGTACATTCCAAAAGTGCTAACGTATATTTTGCCTGCATGATTTAACCATGTAGGTACATGAACTCTTCCACCGACTCGAGGCTAGTTTTCGACACCCAAGACTAGTAGATTTATTGTGATGAGCCCTTAGTTCAGGACTCTACCTATTTTTTGCTTTAGCTAATATTCTTATTTTAAGTCGATGTATTTATGGCCCTTTTGAAGCTTTTACTTTCTATGTTGCTAAGTATTGACATCTTTTCTATTTGATGGAAACCAACTATTACCGGTTCCATCCGTCTATGTAGTAGTTGGTATGCTTTATGGAAAAATATGTTAGTTTATTATCCTACTTTTTAATATTTCTTCATTGTTTAAAAAGGCTCATAGTTCCTTTCCCCTCATTTATGAAATGTTTAAAGTGTTTATGCCTAGAAATGCTCAAGATGGTTAAGATGGCTTGGGTGAGGTATCTTCGGGTGTCTTATTCACTATGTGGCGACTAGGAGCCTAGGTTAGGTCATTACACACAAGCCCTTTCACAGCTAGTGGTGAGGACCACGAGCCGTGAAAGGCTCCATGGAGGGTCACCAAGTTTAAAACTCCTCTTAAGGCCAAGAAAAACCATGAGAAGGCCAAGGGTCACCCCAGGGCTACCTCTAGGGCTTGTTCACTTCTCCATGGCTTATGGAGGTATCCCTGGAGAAGCAACTTGGTCTAAATCCATCAAAACCTATTTTTAAGCATCGTTAAGGTTCCACTGAATAGGGTCATATACAATATGACCAGAATCTATCGAAAACCCATTTTTAAGCATTGCTAAGGCCTCCTGAGGTCTGGGTCCTTACAAGTATCATTCCATATAATAGGGTCATATACAATGTGACCAACACCATACTAATGTTATTATAAATTAGAAGGCTAGGGAGGAACCTTAGCTAAATGGATAGATATTCTTAAGGAGATGAAAGATCACTATCCAAAGTTTAAAGTTACTAGGGTAATGATAAAATTTTCTCCAAAAAAGGGGTTAAATACAACACTGATGGATCACTTAGAAGAAATTTAGAATCTATCTCTTATGCTTTTTGTTTAAGAGATACTAAAGGAGATCTGATATATGTAAAAACAAAAAGTATTTATGATATATGCAAGGACATAATGACTGATACAACTAACACAGTGGTTGAAACTAAAATAATTTTAGAAGTATGTAGTGATAGTCATGAGTGGGGTGAATTGAATTTTAGAGAGTTGACTAACTTAGAATGATGGTCGACTAACTATAAATTTAACTTTGTCGAAATAGAATAGTAAAAAATTGACAGCAAGAAATTTGTATGTGGTGCCTACTTCCAATCCCCTTGGGTCAATAAGGGTTCCTTTAAAGCTCAAAGTGAATAATGGGTTATAATTGAAATTTTCACTTAGTCTGATATGCAGATTTGAACCTTGACTTCTCTCAAGAAAGACTAGTCTAGAAAGTCTAACATTTTCTCTCTTTCTTTACAATTGTTCACATACAAGAGTAGTAAAAGAGTAGAGTTTCTGCCTAGATCTTTTTTCTTGCAAGAACTACCCTTGAAATTCGAAAGAGAACTAATATAAGGCTTTCAAAAAACTAGTATCTCATGATATCTTGACCCAAGAGATTTCTTCCAATCAAGGATATTGAGGATTCCTTGATTGGGATCATATCCAACTAGATTGGATATCTTTCCTTCCTTTAGGGATGAGATTTGTAGTACTCCAAATTGATTGATTGTATCCAACTTGATTGGATATCTTTCCTTCCTTCAGTTATGAGATTTATAGTGCTCCATTTTGATTGATACCTTTTCTTATTTTCTAAGATGTGATGTTATCTTATTTTCCTTTTTGTGGTTGCTAGTGGATTATGAAGATTACCCATTTGTCTTTCCCTTTTTTATTTTTCCTCCAAATGAGATCATCAAAAGATATTAGATGCTAATAATCTCCCCCTTTTTATTATGACATTTTATCTTGTTATATGGATACTTCCCTGTAGAATCAAGTGACTCCCCCTATCTTCAAGCTTCTAGTGAGCTTAATGTGGGCTCCCCTGGCTATGTGACTCTTGTGTGGAGTCAGTCGACTCCCCATGTCTTCATGCTTCTGTTGTACCTTCTGAGTACCATAGATCAAATAAAGCAGAGAAATAGCAACAACAACACCAAACAAGATACAACAAAAAAGGTAGCAAAATAGTAAACACATATAGCACAGCAAAACATCAAAAACATATAGAACTATATAGCATAAACACATAATTTCTCCCCCTCGGAAGAATCAAAAAGGAAAATGTCAAATGCATATGTTCAAACAAAAGACAGTGCGCCTCAGGGTCAGAAGAAGATAAGTCTGGGAAGATTAAAACCCCAAATTACATAACCAAAGAAATTGTCTAGATAGAAATAGAAATTTAGTGGCGGCCAAGTAAGTATTTTAGAGTGTTGAGCACATTTTTGTAGAAGGTGTCACAGGATTTCTCAGTGTCCTTAGAAAAGGCTGAGTAGGCATTTTGGACAGGGACAACGAGTTCATTGTTGGAGAGTTGACTCTTGTGTTCATAGAGCCAACTTGCTTGATGATCTTATTGACAGAGCACACACCTTCCTTTTTGAGTTCATCCACATCCATAAATAACTTTCCCAAGTCGATGCTGGAGTCCTTATTGAGTTGAAAATTTTTGACAGAGTTTCCTACACATCTTGCATAGCACTAGTTAGAGAAAGAAGTAAAGCCTTGATGTCATCTACCTCCTTAGTGAGAATGGTAGCAGAGTTTGTAGAGATCTTAGTTGACTTAGGGATCTCTTCCTTTCCTTTTATAGAATCCTTTTTGTGCCATGTGTTGTCAATGAGAGTGTAGCCCATGCTGGCGAAGGTGAGAGAATCATAAGTGGCGGATACTTCGGTGGATTTGAATTTTGATAAATTCACTTGAGATTCACTGAGAATTCAAGATATAAGCAGACCATATGAAAGACTTGCAGTAGGGTTAGAGTCCTCTACACTTTTAAGCATGTATTCTCTAATCCATTCAGCCCAGTTGATATGGTATTTCTTGAGAAGGCAATACCGAATAAAGATGTCCCTATTTGAGATGTTTTTGAGGGATCCTTTTTTGGGCACTAGAGTGGTGGCAATAATGTGGGCCAAGATTTTGTGCTCAAAGCAAAGAGACAAAGGGCCAAAATCAGAAGAGGCAAAGTGTTCTTTAGAGATGAATGCTCTTGCCTCCTCTAAGGAGACTTCAACGTCTTTTGGCCAGATTTCATTCATGTAGGGTAGTCTCCAGAGAACTTACATTTGAAAATTTTCTTGAAGAGTTGATTATTAATGTCAATACAAACTCCCAGAATAAGAGTTTCCAAGTCATCACGTTTTCCAACCCAGCAAAGATTTGTGTAGAATAATTGAACAACTTCCTCATAGTTTTCCATTCCACAGAGTCTCAGAAGGATAGAAAGTTTCTATGTGCATAGAAAGATGCTAAATTTATGTTTGGAATCATCCAATTGTTCAAGATTCACCACTCAACCAGGGACCATGGGCCTTTTTCTAAAACTCTCAAACTTTGGTTTTTCGAAAGCACTCCAGAATTTGTGTAACTCATCCTCAGCCAAAGGTTCAGGAGGACAGGAGCAGTGATTTTTAGGGTTTTTCTTTTTGAGAGAGGGTTTTTCGTGAGGAGGGACGAATAAAAGATTTTGCCTCAGAAGAGTCTAAGGAGATGAAGCCAATTTCAAGAGAAAAATTATGATCAGGGCTTTTCTGGGAAAGCATTGAACAGGTGTAAGTCATGGTGAGAGAGGAGAAGGTAGAGAGAGAGAGTCGGTGAAGGTCAGAAGAGGAAGATAAGAGTATTAAGGGAGAAGGGAGGCTTAAAAGAGAGGAAGAGGTGCATATGAATGGACGTATGAAAGTGATGGGGCAGAGGAAATGAGGAGTTTGACTGACGAAGAGGCACAGTCATGCAGAAAGTCATGATGATTAATAAGTGGAGAAGAAAAAGGAAAAGAAATATTTTTAAAAAAAATAGAAATAATTATGACAGAGGATTTTGTGGACAAAAATAATGCAAAGTAAAAGGAAAGAAAATAAATGGATTTTGATTTGGAAAAAGTATGACATTTAATTTTTCTCGCAAGTAAGAAAATCTTTCTTCATGCAAAGGTTTGGAATATCTGCGAGTTGATTTTCAGTGTTGACAAAGTCTAAAATAAAATCTCTCTTTTCAACGTGATCATGAATAAAATGATGTTTAATATCAATGTATTTTTCTCTGGAGTGATGCATGGTGTATTTAGAAAAAATAATTGCACTAGTATTGTAGCGGAAAATAGGAACCTGATTAGAAGACAAGTTGAAATCTTCAAGTTGATGCATGATCCAAAGCAGTTGAGTACCACAACTTCCTATAGCCATGTATTCAGATTCAGTGGTTGATAGTGCATCAAAAGTCTATCTTTTGCTTTTCCAGGAGATGAGTGATTCTCCTAGAAGCTGACAATATCCACTAGTGCTTTTCCTGTCTAATTTACCTCCTGCGAAATTTGCATTTGAGTAACCAATTAGATAAAAAGTAGAGGAATGTGGGTACCACAAGCCTAAATTTGTTGTTTTGATTAGATAATGGATTATTCTTTTGACAGGCAGATGAGACTCCTTGGAAGTCGACTGGAATCTTACGCACTTGCAAACACTGAACATGATGTCGGGTCGGCTGACAATGAGATAGAGTAGTGATCCAATAATGCCTCGATACATATTTTCATCAATATCCTTACCATTGTTGTCAGCTTCAAGGCAGGTTGAGGGACTCATAGGAGTCCCATAGGATTTTCCTTTGTCCAAGATAAAATGTTTGATCAAGTTCCTAGCATACTTTCTTTGACATATGAAGATGTCCTTTATGGTTTGTTTGATTTGAAGTCCAAAGAAGAAGGTGAGCTCACCCATAAGGCTCATTTCAAATTCTCCTTTCATAAGATTAGCAAAATTCTCGCACAAGGAGATGTTAGGACTACCAAAACTAATGGAATCCACATAAATTTTAACGATAAGTAGATTTAAATTTAATTTTTGAACAAATAGGGTGGTATCAATATTTCCTCTTTTAAAATTATTTTTAAGGAGAAAATTTCTAAGAAGTTCATATCAGGCTTTCAGAGCTTGCTTCAGCCCATAGAGAGCTTTGGATAATTGAAAAACATGACTAGGTAAGGAAGAATTTTCAAAACAAGGGGGTTGTTTAATAAAAAATATTTTCTTTGATGAAACTGTTTAGGAAGGCACTCTTAACATTCATTTGAAAAAGTTTAAAGCGATGAAAAGAGGCATAAGCAAGTAAGATGCAAATGGATTCTAACCTTGTCACCGGAGCAAACGTTTCATCATCATTTATACCTTCATGTTGAGAGTAGCCTTGGGCCACCAGTCTAGCTTTGTTTCTGATGACTTTTTCATCTTCATCCATTTTGTTCTGGAATACCCATTTAGTTTCTATGACAGAGCAGTTGTCAGGCCTTTCTACCAGAGTCCATACTTGAGTTCTTTCAAATTGTTCTTAACTCTTCTTTCATGGAGCTTACCCAGAATTCATATTTTAATGCTTCATCAACCTTTTTAGATTCCAATTGAGAGACCAAGGAACTTGAAGCTTGTTTTCTTAGAGACCCTTGGTTTGCATCTTTCTGAGGAGTTTAGGATGATGAAATCATTTGGGTAGCTTGCGTTGTGTCTCTATTCTCTGGGAACCACTATTTTTCTGAGAGAGTAGTCATCTTTCCAGGGCTTTTAGTCGGCTCCTCTATTTGAGTGGTGTTGGATAAGGAAGGAGTGGGAGCACTCGGAACCAGAGGTTCTTCATCAGGAAGTTATATGCTAGGGTTAGAGTCATTAAAAATAACATAGATAGATTTTTCATTGCTAAGAGTGCATTTATTAAAGATTCTAAAAGCTCGACTAGAGGGAGAATAGCCCAGAAAGATACCTTTTTCACTTCTTGTATCAAACTTACTGACATTGTTCTTACCATTATTGTGGACATAACACTTCCATTTTTATACAATTGCTTTATGGGTGCGTACATCAAGAAACAATTAATTTGCTTTGGGTACCCAAGTTTTGTTAGGTTCTTGATTGTTAGTGGGGGAGACTTTTGGTCTCCAAATCCATTTGCCAGAGTTGAAGGTTTTGCAGTTGAAAGATTTGTGACCACTTTTGACACAAATAAAACAGGTTGGTTTGAAAAATGACTTATTCAAGTCTGGAAAACCTTGGTGAGAAATTTCAAAAAGAGGAGTTTGAGCAAACTAAGCTATGACGTGGTGCTTTTTGAATGTTATTAAGTTTCATCTTGGCATCATCAAGTTCTTCCGAAAGTAAGTTGACTTCAATTTGACTTGCCTCAAGAAGAATTTCCCAATTTCTCTTATCTTTAAAAATTTTGTTGTATTCATCAATGATCTTTTGGAGTTCATCAGTGATCATATCAATGGTGTTCTGAAGGTCATAACAGTTTGGACAGTTAGAGTTCCTTACCTCGCTAGTTTCTCCTAGCGCCATAAAGAATATGTTTGTGGCTTCAACCGGTTCATCTTTGGAGCCTTTTTCATTACTCCGTGCACCCAGGATTTTGAATTTCCATTTTTGCGAGAGCTTCTCCTCTTCAATTCGGGGCAGTTTTATCTAATGTGTTCAGGCTTTCCACAGTAGTAACATCTGTCATCATTTCGATCATTTAATCTCAATTCTTGTTATGGCCATTGTCTCCTTTACCTGAGCATTTGTCTGACTCCACGTGTTATTAATGTCATCTCGTCACTATTGGCTTTATCTAGTTCCACTTCTTCTGTGATGGTTTCAGCATTAAAGGAGACCAATTTTTTCTTCTCATCTTTATAGTACATGTTAATGTGATTTTGTTCATATTCCATGAGATTTCCTCAGAGTTCATCATATGTCATGTTTTGTAGATCACCGTCCTTCAAAATTGTCGCCTTAGTTTCCCATGCCTTAGGAAGTCTTCGAATCCGTTTTCTAACTTGAAAAGAGTTTGAATAAACCATTTCTAATGACCTTAGTTCACTGACTATTTTGCTAAACCTTATGAACATAGTTTCAAAATCTTCATTGTCAGCCATCTTGAAAAGTTCATATTCGTTTACCATAGCATTGATTGAGCTTCTTTGACTCTGTTGGTTCCTTCATAAGTGACTTCAAGCTTATCCCATATTTTTTTTTGCAGTCTCACATGTTGAGATTTTATCATATTCATTCCCACTAACAGCACAATAGAGAATACTGATGGCTCTGGCATTTATCTGCAATTCTTTCTGTTGTTCTTTAGTGATTTCAAATTATTCCAGATCAACGGTTTTCCCTCAGAAATGTCAGGTATAGGTTTAGGCCCTTTTTTGATGACTAGCTAAGGTTGAAAGGCAGTTGATTGAACAAAGATTCTAAATTTTTCCTTCCAGTGAGAATAGTGTTGACCATTGAAGTAAGGAAGGCGGTTTGACGAGTGAACGTCCTATAGAATAACATCGGAAATTTGATAGTTTGCCATTTGATCTTTGCTCACAGGTTGGTAGGCTCTTATCCGAGAGACCTGCTCTGATACCAATTGATAGTCAAGAAGGGGGTGAATTGAAATTTTAGAGCAATTGACTAATTTAGAATGATAGTCGATTCACTATGAAATTTAACTTATAGAAACAAAATAGTAAACAATTGACAACAAATAATTTTATACTAGTTCGGAACACCAATGTGGTACCTATTTCCAGTCCCCTTGGGTTAGTAAAGGTTCCTTTAAAGCTCAAAGTGAGTAATGAGTTACAGTTGAAATTTTCATTGAGTCTGATATGCAGATCAGAACCTTGACTTCTCTAAAAAAAGCCTAGTCTAGAAAGTTTAACTTTTTCTCTCTTTCTTTACAATTATTCACATATAAGAGTACAATGCTTTTATAGAGTAGAAGAGTAGAGTTTCAACCTAGATCTTTTTTATTGCAAGAACTACTCTTGAACTTTGAAAGAGAACTAATATATGAGCCTTTAAAAAAACTAGTCGTTCGCGATATCTTGACCCAAGAGATTTCTTCCAATCAAGGATTGAGGATTCCTTGATTGAGATCATATCCAGCTAGACAGGATATTTTTCCTTCCATCAGGGATGAGATTTATAGTACTCCAAATTGATTGATTGTATCCAGCTTGATTGGATATCTTTCCTTCCTTCGGTAATGAGATTTTTAGTGCTCCATTTTAATTGATATTTTTCCTTCTTTTCCAAGATGTGATGTTATCCTATTTTTTTTTTTTCGTGGTTGCTTCGTGGAGTATGCAGATTGCCCATTTATCTTTTCCTTTTTTTATTTTTCCTGCAAATGAGATCATCAAAAGATATTAGATGCTGACATGTAGACATAGCTAACAATCACTATATATAAAAATTATCGTTCAACAGATAATCATAGGTGAGGGGAAGTGTCCATGGAACATTGAAGAATGGATAGTAGAAATTCAAAAGATATTAGAAAGCAAGTAATTGGAGATTCAACACATACTATAAACTAGAAGACTATGCAGTCAACAAAGCAGTGGAATGAAGAAAAATGCACATACTTTAATTTCAATAGTTTGGAGTCACTAGATAGGAGATTAGTCAGCAATGATAAGCTATAATGCCCAATACATAAGGGTCACATCACGAAAGAGATCAGGGAAAAGGAGAGACAACACTATAGTCATTTTTGCATAGCTATATTCGTATTTACAGCCCATTTATACAAAAAAGTGAAGAAGCTAAAACGCTTATACAACATTATCCAAGAAAAAGGACTCTAAGCGAAAAAGGATTTCAAGGTTAGATTTGGAATGAGAAACTTAGAAAGAATGGTGATATGATATCATGATAAAAAAAATATATGTGATGACACTTGTCTTATCCCGCCAAGATAAGTCAATCTAAAATTCAATTATAATGATACAATGCAGAATTAAAATAAGGATAAAAGGTTGACAACATGTAATAATGCTATTAACAAAGTCAACTTAACTAAAATCCTCAAAATCTAGTTATCACATGCACAAAACTCTAATGTATCATAATAAATTTTTAAAAAATATGTCTTAAATGATGTTGTCTCTAAAGTAGAACAAAATCATAAATAGGAGAAGGAGAGTTCGCTGAGGTAACAAATAGCTACCTCACTAATATCCACAGAAAGTCTCGGATAAGATGAGAAGAGAGAGTATCATGAAGATCCGAGCTCATAACCTACACAAATGTAGAAGCAAAGGGTGAGTAACAGTCATACACTACCCAACAAGTGAACTCCTAAATACAAAGTCAAGTAGTATAGAATACAGGTACTCTTAACACTCCAACTGAACCCCAACAATTACAACATGCATAAATTATTTCAACCTAGCATTTCACAATTTACATAGCATATAGTTCAATAATAACACACCAACAATTATAAATCAGCAACATACATGATCAAGTTCATCAAGCACAAGTTCCATAGAAAGGAATCCACAAGTCCCCAAATGATAAAGATATGCAACGCAATGAAATACAATGTCAATTATAGTGTTGCATGTTTAATCTAATAATACACACCTGTTGTTTCTCAGTTGGGGGCCTATCAGGAACTTATTAGTCTATGCATCTTCTGCAGCATGGGTCATGACCCACGAATCGTAGTATTCATTACAATGTGCGATACGATCCTTGAATTATAGTATCCATCGCTACGTGCGACATAATCCTCAAATTATAATATCCATCGTGACGTGTGACACAACCCTCAAAATGGTACATCCTCTTCAATTCTTATTCTTCCTCAATTCACATAACATTTGTCATAATTTTGTCTCAAAACTAATGTAAATAAATATATTCACACAAATAATGAGGAAATGACCATTTCTATAATAACATACCATTCATAACAACATTAATTATGAACAAAATGAATAATAAATGAATAAACCTTTCAAATCATTCTCGAGACATCATACATCAATATACAAGCAAGTTAATTTTTATTATCCCTTTTTTATCATTAGGATTATTCAATAAAAATAAGTCAGTCTATTACCAAGTTGCAGTACTCCCAAAAATAAACAACAAGGAAATTCACAATTCTATACACTTAACAAGGGTCGATAAATTCACTTGCCTCAATTAATCAAACAATCACTTCAAAACTTAAGCCTTTTATAACGGTTTCGGATGATCAAAATATATTCAAATACATAATCTCCATAAGAATATTAATTCAATGACACCATATTGCTATATTTATTTTTGACTTAAAAATTGGGTCAAAAAGGCACTCCTAGCCCCCGAATTTGAATCTGAAATTTTGTTTCAGATATGTTCATTCATAGCAAAATAAACCCATACGCCAAATTTCAGCTAAACAGAATTGTTATGCGAACCACAAATTAAAATTTTGTTCTAAGAACCCTAAGGCTATATTTCTTAATTCAGTACGCACTACACATGTTTCTACCTTAACAATCTATTCATAATCACGTAACAATTTAATGAAAAGGACGAGAATTATTACCTTAATCATTTGGGATGAAAATATCAATTCTTCCTCTCTTCTTTTTCTTCCTTTTTCTTCCCCTCTTGTCTGTTTCTTTTCATGTTTTTTTCTCTTTTGTGTTCGCTAACTCGTCTTCTTTCTTTTCTGTTTTTGGCTTTTCAGCCCTTTATTTCTTTTCTTTTATTTTTTTCTTTTGATTTTCATTTTTTTCTATTTTGGGCATTAGCCCCTTTTTTCATATTAAAAGTGGCAAATTCTACTGATTTATTTTAATAAATATGGAAGAAGTGACAAAGGATACTGAATACATTATCAATTTAATCCATCAATTAAATTAATTTTCTAAAATTACTAGTCATCTTAATAGTCGTAGGTACCGAAAGGTTCAAAACTTACAATTTAAATTTATGAAAAGGATTTCTTTTTGGAAGAGAGTGGACTCATTCTCAAAATGACCTAACAGGTCATTATATATGGTTGGAGGGAAAAAATCAAAGAGTTTTGTTTAGTCCACTCAGCTTCACCTGAAAATATAGGGTCAGAAAGAGGTTGGCGGAAGAAGAGGAAAAGGAGGAAAGGGGAAGAGGAAGGAAACTTACTTCAACTAGTATCACATATCTACAAGACAACAATCATCAATAAAAGACAGGGCAGCTCAAGCAATCCCATCTATAGAAAAATACACCTGATAAAGAGAAAAGAAAGAATTAATATTGTCTTTCTACAAATTGATTATTCAAAAGTAGAGGAAATAGAAGCGACGATTCAACCAAGGAGACATAATTTTCAACTAGAAGGAAATGAAATAGAAAAAAAGGATTTTTTTCAAAACCCTTTAACATATATAAAATATTTTAGCTATTAGTTGATTGGACCTTCTTTCTTTGTTCTTCGTTTGATTGTTTTGTTTTACACTTAGATCCATTAGTTATGAGTTAGGTAGTAAGTAGAGTGTATTAGTAAAAATAATGCATACATTAACTTGGTGTCTTAATAGTACCTTATTTGGTACACTTTTTTATGCTATGTATAATTATTGATTGCATTAGTTATTCACTTTATTGTGTATTAAGGTGTGCATTACTATACCATGGATTTATAGGTATTGATAATGCACTCATTTTAATGCATGTATTAGCATGACTAAAAACCCAATTGCCCCTCAAAATTTTTTTGTATCATAATTGTGGAGGGTACCTTTGTAAATAATTTTTTTTATGCAATGCATGTTCTTTTGAATGTATCAAACGAAACAATGCATAATTTTTTTTTATGTATAATTAATGCAAGCATAACTAATACATGCATTACTAATGCAAGCATTATTAATACACTCAATTTAGTATTATTCTTATACACTCTACCAAATGACTCAATAAGTGGACTACGATCTAGATGTTTGTTTCCTGCTGATTTTTAATAAAAGTCATATTTTTTTTAAAAAAATCAACTTTCTCAACTTCCAAAATGGAAAACTCTTTGAAAATTTGTTCAACCATTCAATTCCGTAGACCAAAAATATCAGAGTGACTAATCACAAGAGCCTGTGTCAGCACGGGCACCAATACATGTTATTTTTTTATTTTGATTTATGTGATATTGATAGATTTTTACACATATTTTTAAATTCTTAAGTTGTTAATTATTATGACTTATAGCACATTTTATGTTATTTTTAAATAATATATGTTGTTTATTTTGTTTCTATTTATGTTGCACATATAAAATTTTGAGAGTCAATCAAAATTTGTATTTTTTTTAAATATTTTAAATTGTTAATCGCTGAAGTAACTGGAAAAATGATTTACTAGGTATACTATTTTGTTTCAATTTGTGTTGCACATATAAAATTTTGAGAGTCAATCAAAATTTGTATTTTTTAAAGATTTTTAAATTGTTAATTGTTGAAGTAACTGGAAAAATGATTTATTAAGGATAATATTATAAAATCATGCAACAGAAGCAGGCACATTAATCGACAACTGCCTTTAAAAAACATGATTTATTCAGGTAATATTGTAAATTCTTAGTTGAAGCAGCTGAAGAAATAATTAATAGAAATGTTGTAGTAAAATCAAACAACTAAAGTAGACACATTAATCAGCAATTACCTTTAAAAAAAATAATTAATTAGGAATAATATTGAAAATATATAGCTGAAACAGTTGAAGAAATAATTTATAGAAATGACATAGTAAAGCAGATACGTTTATGAAAACGGGTAAAATAGGAAAAACATGTAACAAGAAAACAAAACAGAAATGGCTATGAGTCTATTTTGCCATTTTGGTGATGAAAATAGTTTTATATTATTTACTAGGTGATTAGCCTGCGCTTCGCGTGGTCACAAGTAATCTAATTAAATTGATAAATCGTAATATTAAAACTAATAAAATATTATAAAGTTATTAAGTTCTTTCTATATAAAAAATTCAGCATTATCAATTTTTTTCAAGAACTTCTATTATTGTAATATTGTCAAAGTCCTAGTTATCTTCAATAATATTTTTGGATTATAACATTATTTATTGATATAATTGGCTTGTCAATAGGGTTTGAATTCTCTAACTTGAATATTAAATTACTATAATATCCTCAACTTAAAAATCAATCTAATATACTTTTTATATTTTATATTATATTTATTTAATTGTATTATATTATATTGAAAGCAGATAATTTTTCACATTGAAGGATTGTGACTTTTTCGAAAGGTTGTGACTTTTTCAAGGAGTTATGTCTATTTTGAGAAGTTGTGACTTTTTAGAAGAGTTATGCGTTTTTCAAAGGATTATTACTTTTTCGAAGGGTTGTGACTTTTTTGAAGGGTTATGACTTTTTCGAAGGGTTGTAACTTTTTCGAAGGGTTGTGACATTTTTGAAGGATTGTGACTTTTCTAGAGAGATTACTATAATGCCCCAACTTAAAAATCAATTTAACATATTTTTAAAATGGATAATTTTTCACATTGAAAGATTGTAACTTTTTTTAAGGTTGTGACTTTTTCAAAGAGTTGTGACTTTTTCAAAGAGTTGTGACTTTTTCAAAGAGTTATAAATTATGACTTTTTTGAAAGGTTTTGTCAATTTGTTGTGGCTTTTTTGAAAAGTTGTGAATTTTTCGAAAAGTTGTGACGTTTTCGAAGGGTTATGACTTTTCAAAGGGTTGTGACATTTTTTAAGGATTGTGACTTTTTTGAGGGGGCGGGGGGTTCCTTTTGCAAAGAATTGTGAATTTTTTGAAGGGTTATGATTTTTTCAACGGGTGTGGCTTTTGCGAAGGGTTGTTACTTTTCTGAATAGTTATGACTTTTTCGAAAGATTGTGGCAGGGTAAAGTATCGTTTAATTAGAAATGATGTCTTTTGAGTTTTTTTAACGTCTATTGGGTTATTTAATTGATTTTTAAAATATTGAATTATTTAAGAAAAATAAATAAGAATTATGTGAGAGTATCACGTAGGCGGGCCTAACATTCTCTTTTATACATATGCTAGTGGCGAACGTCGTGCGTTGCACAGGCCCAATATATGTTTTTTTCCCTCTTAATTTAGGTGATCTAGATAAAATTTGGAGAGTCAATAATTTTAATATATTCTTTTAAAATATTTCAATTATTTAAATTTATAATATTTTAAAATAGTTTTTAAATAATACAAATTACTCTTTTCATCCAAATTTATGTGGCCCTAATAGAATTTTGAGAATTAATTGAACCTTTTATATGTCTTTTAAGTATTTAAATTTATCAATTATTATAGTCACAAGAGGTCGTGTTAGCACCGGCGCAACATGTGATTTTTTATCTTGATTTATGTGACATTGGTAAATCTCTTATATATATTTTTTAATTTAAAATTGTTAATTATTGTGACTTATAGCACATTTTATGTTATTTATAAATAATTTATTTTGTTCCAATTTTTGTTGCGCATATAAAATTTTGAAAGTCAATCAAAATTTATATTTATTTTTTAAAATATTTTAAATTATTCATAGCTAAAGCAGTCGAAAAAATAATTTATTAGAGGTAATATTGTAAAATCAAGCAGTTGAATTAGACACATAAATCAGTAGTTGCTTTTAAGAAAAATAATTTATTGTGGGTAATATTGTAATTTCATAGTTGAAGTAAATGAAGAGATAATTAAATAGGTAATCAACAACTACTTTTGGGAAAAATAATTAATCAGGAGCAATATTGTAAATTCATAGCTATAACAACTGAAGAAATAATTAATAGAAATGACATAGTAAAATTAAATAGATACGTTAATAGTCACCACAAAATTAAACAGATATGTTAATAGTTAGCTACCTATTTCAAATAGCTGAAGCAGACACGACAACCCTAAGCTGCTCAAATAACCGGCTTTCTCTTATATAATAAGCCGCTTATTTGAGCAACTTAGGGTTGTTGTGTCTGTTTCAGCTACCTGAAGAAGACAAGTGACAATTAACATGTCTGCATAATTTTACGGTGACTATTAACGTGTCTACATAATTTTACTATGTCATTTATGTTAGTTATTTCTTTAGTTGTTGTAGCTATGAATTTACAATATTGCCCCTGATTAATTATTTTTTCCAAAAGTAGTTGTCGATTACCTATTAATTACCTCTTCATCTACTTCAACTATGAAATTACGATATTACCCATATGTAATGACCCGTTAGGTTATTTTGAGAATAAGTCCACACTTTTTCATAAAAGATTTTTTTCGTAAATGTAAATTGAAAATTTTAGACTGTTCAGTAATTACAGTTATTTAGTTAAGAAATAATTTTAGATAATTAATTTAGTTGGTGTATTAAAATAATAATTTAGTTAATATCTTATACTAATTATTTCACATTTATTAAAAATAGGTTAATAGAACTTATCACTTTTAATACTAATTTCATATTTTTATAAAAAAGAAAAATAAATAAGGAAAAAGAAAATAAAAAATATATAAAATATATATATTTGAAAAGGGTTGCATTGAGCAGCCCTATTAATAATGTTAGAAAGGAACAGAAACAAAAAAACAAAAAAAAAAAGATCAACGACGAACAAAGAAAAAAAAAAGATACGGGAGAGAAAAAGAAAGAGAAAAAGGGAGAGAAAAAATCATGATTTTCATCTCTAAGCATCAAGGTAATTATTCTCGTCCTTCTAGTAAGTTTTTTATAATATTATGAATAGGTTTTTAGGGTAGAAACGTGTATAGTTTATGAAAAATATAGTCTAGGGTTCTTAGAATAGAATCTTGATTTGGGGGTCGAATAACGATCTGTTTTACCTGAAATTGGACATATAAGTTTATTTTATTATGGGTAAATATATTTTGAAAGAAATTTTCATATTCGAATTCAGGGGCTCGGGATGACTTTTTTACCCAATTTTTTAACAGAAAAATAAATATAGCAATATGAGTGTCATTAGATTTGTATTCTTATGTAGATTATGTATTTGAATAGATTTTGACCATCCGGAAGTATTATGAAAGGCTCAAGTTTCGGAGTGATTATTCGATTAATTGAGGCAAGTGAATTTCTCGACTCTTGTTAAG
>JBCEWC010003962.1:0-28580 GCA_038996855.1 Solanum aculeatissimum | reverse complement strand
TCATCTCATGGTTTGCTGCAAAATGTGACATGATACTCCTCTTATTTGACCCATATAAACTTGATATCAGTGATGAATTTAAACGAGTTATATCATCTTTGAAAGGCCATGAAGACAAAATTCGTGTTGTATTAAACAAGGCAGATCAAGTTGATACGCAACAAGTAAGATATGAGGATTATCAATACATAGCTGTTTTCTTTGCTTTTTTCTGCTTCACTAGATGATTGGCTTGATGCTAAAAGTTCCTTTGCCTTCTGTTTTTTATGGAAGCTAATGAGAGTTTATGGTGCACTGATGTGGTCTCTGGGGAAAGTTCTGAACACACCTGAAGTTGTGCGAGTCTACATAGGGTAAGAGGAAGATCTTTCTTTCTATAGCTCTGTATGTTTTATAGCATGTTGATAGTAAAAGAAATGAAGGTTAGTTATAGCTAATACCTTTTTGTGCATTGTGTGTAACAAGTTCTCACAACTTTTGGCTTTGCAGCTCTTTCAACGACAAACCTGTTAATGAAGAAGCTGTTGGTCCTATGGGAAAGGAACTTTTCGAGAAAGAACAAGATGACATTCTTGATGACTTAATAGATATCCCAAAGAAGGCTTGTGACCGTCGAGTAAGATCACCTCTTCTTGTCCATTGGCACTTTCTATTTGTTTAACATTGTGTACCAGATAGTTTACGAGTCTTAACTTAATATAATTTTTGTACAATTTCAGATAAATGAATTTGTTAAACGTGCCAGAGCAGCTAAGATCCATTCCTACATTATTAGCCATCTTAAGAAGGAGATGCCAACATTGATGGGCAAGTCCAAAACACAACAAAAGCTCATTCAGAATCTTGACAGCGTATTCGAAAAGGTCTATTTCAGAACCACACCTATGCTTAAGGGAACTCTTTTACATTTCAGAAATATGCTTAACATTGAATGTACATTTGTGACACAGGTCCAGAAAGAGTTCCGTTTACCAGCAGGCGATTTTCCAAGTGTGGATCATTTTAGGGAAGTTTTAAGTCATTACAACATCAATGATTTCGAAAAATTGAAGCCTAAAATGGTTCAAGCTGTGGATGACATGCTAAGCCATGACATCCCTGAGCTTCTGAAGAATTTCAGAAATCCTTATGAGTAAAGCTCTTAAATTTTTTTATTTCAGATGAATGATGATTCAGAATTTTAGTTTATCTTGATGTATATTTACTGAAATTTTGTGCAATCTTTGCACTTTGAATTCATATTTCATTCATTTCAAAGTTGTGATAAATTGGCAGTTACATTTTTGGTAAATCTGTTGTCTTCAGTGCTTAATTTTACGTGTTTAAAATATAATAAAAGTTTCAATGAATATAAATATTATGATAATCATTTTTTTAAAAAGCATGTTAAATCTAAAGTGAATAACTTACGTAGGGAGTAAATTTAATTCCCTACTATGAATTTGTTGCAACATTTTCTTAATTCATTAAACTTATCAGCCATTTAACACACAGACCAAACAGGTGCGGCCATGTGTGTGCTTGTTTTTCTTTACAATAATAATATCTCTTTGTCTCGACACTTTTTATAAAATAAATTAATTTTGATCATATATTTAAATATAAATAAAATATTTTAATTTCTCAATAGACTCGGAACAACACAAGACATGGCTGCAGGTGGAATGTAACCGGAGTGTTGTCTTGCTTATTCATCTATACTATTAATCGTAGTATTAGTCTTGGTAGTTTCCCATCCTTTGAGTTTGGTTATTATCTATAGTTTTTTTAAACACTTTATTATTGTTTTATCCTATTATGACTATTTTTAGGATGATTTGATTGGTTATTAATAGTATTTTGCCAAGACTTTCTCCATTACCGTATTTCTTTCTCTATACTACTTTCGTCTATATTTTCCTTGAGCTAGAGTCTACTGGAAACATCCTCTTTACCTCCAACACCGAGGTAAGGTTTGCGTACACTTTACCTCCCCAGACCCCACATTTGTAGAGTTATACTAGGTATGTTGTTTTCTCCTTGCCGTTAATGAAATATGCTTCTTTCCACAGATATATCTACAAGTGTGTGTCTAGTCCTCCAAAAAGTAGTGCATTTTTGGAGGATGCGACACCAATGCGGCAACGTTTTTGGAGAGTTTGAGCAAACATATTGTTATCAATATCTAGAATGAGGCTTACTTTAACATACTGAATAACTGATGTATTTTCTCAAAGTGACTTATCTCTAGGGGGCAAAAAAAAAGAGCAAGCAGCAAGGATAATACTAATCGTCCATCAAGACAAGAATAGCAACAAGTACGATATACAGCAACTTCTTGGGCAACAGCATCTCTAGGGAGTGACCAACAGCAATCATCAGAGGGAATTGGCACTTGTTGTCCGATGGATCCTCGTCAGTCACCACAGCCAAGCCACCAAAATCACAGTCCCAACTGCTCTGATTATTGAGCTGATAGTACATGTTAAAAGCATAGGAGGCATTCCCTTCCACACTAAGATGGTTACAGGATGAGCCATAGCCCAAAGCCGTGCAATCTGAAAGACTGCACGCGTAATCAATGTTTTTTGGTAAGTCTTCTGCATTATCTACATCTGCTACGGCTTTTACTGGTTTTACTATACACCACCTTTTGGGCATATAGTTTACACCTTCTACTGCAACCAACCCTTTATCCTTCTGCATCCTCCCAGATAAATCTAGCTCGTATTTAGGCTTTCCGTCGAATTCAAACATTCCCCAATGCCTCTCAAAGTTACCTGGAGCAATGCTTTTAGCATTCTCATCAATCAGGCTGAATAAATAAACCTCTATCTTCTTGCCCTTCCTAGCAGGTGTTCCTTGTCCACTCAAACAATGTTTGATCAATCCTTGGTTAAATCTCATAGCGTTTTCGATATTAGCATCTTTATCTCCATCTGTTGGCCACCCTACTTCTCCAACTATGATTCTCATGTCAGGGAAACCAGCTTTCTTCAACGACCATACAAGAGTATCGAAATTGGCATCAAACACATTCGTGTAAACAATATTTCCATCTCTGACAGGCTTGTTTGAGCCATCAAAGAAGGCAAAGTCTAATGGAAAATAGATGTTTCCATAGAGACTGAGGAAAGGATAGATGTTAACAACAAAAGGGGCATCATTCGAATACAGATATTGGACAATCTGGAGAGTCAAATCGCGCACTTCTGGCCTGAAATCACCTGCTGAGGGTACCTGATTCGACTCGGGGGAGTAGTAAATGTCTGCATTGAAAGGGATAGTTGCTTTCACCTTCGCACCTAATCCAGCTTTGTCGATGGCTTCTTGAACATTTTTTAGAGCTGGTAATATGTACTGCAGGTAAGTCCCGTTGTACGTTCGGAGAAATGGCTCATTTCCCACTGCCACATACCTACATTTATTTGAAAGTTTAAAACTGAGAAATGCTATTTAGAAATTCAAAACAAAACTTACTGACAAATTTGTATGTAACTAGTGCATAGAGTTTGATAAAGCAAATGAAATTACTTGAATAACCAACAAGCCAACGGAAGTTCCAATCATAACAGATGTGGATTCACTTCCTATTGTCCTACCATTATTCCTCAGTCTCAGATAAGTTAGGGGTCGGCTATATGAATTCAAGTAATACGTATTTCCATGTAGGAAAACAAGTTCAGTGGAGATAAGGAAATCAACATTACACACTGATTGTCTCCTTCGCACCCTCCAAACACCTCGCCCTCATATCTTCCATCCTTGCCACCCTACTCCCAATCTCCCAACCCCATAGCATTTGGGTAGATTATACACAAATGCTTTTTGAACAATATTTTTTGCATACTTAAGGAATACAAGAAAATAAGAAGGAAGACTATTCCTTCATACCAAACACATCCTCAGGCTCAACTCAACAAAAAAGAAAACTACGTAAGTGGAGTATGGGGAGCATTGTGTGTACACAACCTTACTCCTACGACTCAAGTAAAGCAAAGGATTACTAAGAAATTATTAAAACTGGACCTGATTTTGACTCCGTGAGGATAAGCATAAGCAGAGACATTAGCTTCAACCCAAGAATTAGCAAATGAAGGATAAGAACTCAAATCCTTCAACATATTATTAGGAATGGCAAGCATTACTTCAATTTCAGTACCAATCAAAGCATTCAAAATCAATTCATCTGCTTCAAACAGTTTCACTTTATCAAACCCATTCTCTGTCAGCATCTTCACAACACAATTTGGGGGTAGTTGGTGAGTTGCCATTGTACCCCAGTTCACTCCAACACTCCCAAAACACCTCAAAAACATACCCATAAACGCAATTCCAAAAATATACAGAATCAAGAAATGATCAATATTTCGATTACCCATTACAAATTTTTCACTTATCTTCAATGAATCTTGAAAAATTGTATGAAAAAAACTGAATTTTTTTTCCTTTTAGTTTGAAGAACATGAAAAAAAGCTGAAAAGCTCACAGGGGAGTGAAGGGAATCTTGATTCTGTTATTCCGTACAACAGCCATTTCGCGCGCCTTCTAAGAATTGTCAGAACTATATAATATTTTGTTTATTCTTTTCTGGTTAATCATCGTTTTATTTTATAATATATCGTATTGTATTATTTTGAAGAATAAAATAGTTGGATATTTGCATGTTGTATAGACTACGAAATAGGAATTTTGGATTAACTCATGTGTATTAATCTATAGCTTTTTAGAATATGTGTGACCGACTCTATTTGAGCTTAAATTTTTTGGTGACGATCTAGTAAATAATATTCATTGTTTTCTAGGAACAGACGTCGCTATTTTGAGGTTTATGCGTCATGAAATAGGAATTCATGATATATACATAACATTTAAATATATAATGCAAGTTAAAAACAAACAAGATATGAAATATAGCATTATACACAAGCAGCTTAGCTGCTGAAAGGAGGAAGAACCTTTTTTCTCTTCTTCCCTTTAGGAACTCTGCTAAAAAAAACACCATTTAAATACATAGGAACAACCAACTTCATACATCAAGAGAACAGTTTTGCCTGTTTCTGTTCTGCTATGCAATCTTACATACACTTGATTATTTGCATAGGAACGAAAAAAGGCACATCTTCGCTACACTAGTGTTGCCATCGGTTGTGTACTCCTATGACATAACTCATGGGAGGGATCAAAATTGGTAGGATGTACTATACAGGAATAACATCAGCATCCTGAATATCGTCACAGATCAAGATGAGACCTTCTACGTAGGTTGGAAGAAGAAAACGGATCCATTGACAGCCTGTTGAAATAGGCTCAGGTGGTGGAACAATCATTAGGACGCTCTCTTGGCGCTGTACAACGCCCAAGACACTTACAGTGCTCCCTTCTTTGATGTAACTGTAAAGTTTTAAGAAATCAACAAGAACCTTAGTCTCAGGAAGCTTTCACTAGTAGACATGAGTTTCACTGAAAGCTCAACTTACCCTTCTTTCAGCTGCATTACACGGTCATCGCTTGAGAGGCTTCGATCAGCAAGCCATCTTAGGAAGTTGGAAGACAACTCACTGTTACCCTTGGTTATATCAACAACTGTTGTTGGTTTTACAAATGGCGCCACCTTTGCTCCATGGCCTGCCTTAACCAGCGCTCTTAATCCGGTCTGGAAGTCTGATATATAGAAATCACCAACATAGTTCTGTTACCAAAAGACAAATATCAGTTTCTCATTAGACATAACATTTGGAGTCATGACCAGTACATAATCCTGGGATGAAGGGAAGAGGCAAAGTATCAATTGTCACCACTTGTTATGATCACTTAGGAGTTGATAGTACAAACATTTGTACATTAGAAAGTTACATATTAGAAAAAGTAACACAACTATTGGCTTTAGCAAAATCTGACCGGTAGAAATCTAGAAATTTCTGAAAACTTAAGCCTCGAAGTTGGTAAATGATGTTGGTTACAAGTCTTTTTGACTCTATGAACGCGCACTGAAGTTTGTTTGCTCCGGCTTGAAGATAGATAGTCCATCGCCTTATATGACCTGAATTCCAAAATTTCAGCTTGAAGCTTCATACTCCTTCCGTTTCAATTTCTTTAGTCTAAAATAAGTCATAGATATTTATGTAGCTATAAATTATTTTATTAAGGATAAAATGGGCATTTTTAAAGTTAATTTGTTACTAAATTTAAAAATGTGTCCTTTTTTGGGGGGACTGACTAAAAAGAAAAGTGAATCATATAAATTAGAACGGAGTGAATATCAATCTAACTTCAAAATGCCCAATTTACCCTTAATGAAATATTTTGTAGCCACACAAACATTTATTGCTTATTTTAGACCACGAGTTTCAAAAATCTTTCTTTTTTTGAACCCCATACCAAGTCAAACAACACCATATAAAATGAAACATAAGGAGTAATAATAACTATTGTACTTGAAATAAAATTCAGAGACAGCCGATACCAATTGACGCTGAGTACTGGGATCAAATCAAGAAATACTCAAATAGTTGATATGCAAACCAACCTCCGAATGCCTGCGTCCCCATGAAAAGCAACGGTGTCCAGGATATGCAGATTTTCCGCCACAACCTTTATACTCGTGCAATTCCGTAGAAGCATATATACATCTTGGTATCCGCTGAAAAGAAGTTTCAAGAGGGATACTGCCGCAGGTAACAACCTACAAAAAGAAAAGAAAAACTCATATTACTCCCTAAATAACATACTTGAAAGTGCGCAGAAGTTGGAATGCAATATCTCAATGTGCGGCGATTGGATAGCTGACCACTACCTCAAAAAGCAGACAATGACAATTCAAAACAAAACTTAAAACATATTTTGGTTTGTTTTCATGGGCTTCTCAGCGTTGAGTGAAATTTTCTTTTCTCAATAAATACTTTTCACGAATAGGACATACAAGTAATTCATTGGTGATTAAATGGTAACTTTTGATAAGGTAGCATAATGGTAAACTTTATGTGTGCATTAAATTTCCTTTTTTTTTTTTGAGAAGCTAAGATAACTCCGGAAACAGCCTCCCCACTTGTGGGACTTCACTGCGTATGTTGTTGTTGAGAAGCTAAGGTAACATTTTAATAAAAAGGGAGCAAATTTGGGAGGAACTCATTAAAAGGGATTGAAACAAAGCAGCAGAATGGAATTTTTATTGTTTTTTTTTTAAACGGGTAGAGGCAGAAATATGCATCCCTTATAACAAAGTGTGAGAAGATGCGTAAAATGTATGCTACAAGATGAAAATGCTAACAAATGTAAAACGTATAGAATAGTCTAACTAATGAGAGGCAAGATGCATTCTTATTTCACTACTCCATAAGTTCCTTATAGCAAAGTGATAAAGGATGTGTAAAGATGTATTATATACTAGACAATACATAACCATCTTAAGTTAATTAATTGAAAAGTTGAAATTACAAGTGCGGTTGTCATTTGACCTCAATTGGTCATAACTGAAACAAAGAAGCTCCAGAATAAGTATCAACGCCTACTTGGGTACCTATTGTCGATCTTTTTACTTTTTAGATAGGCTCCTACTTTCGGCAAATCTTGAGATTTGCAAGATGATGATTTTTAACAATAATTATGAGAATCTTTCTATAAATGATATTATAACAGTGAGGATTATTTTTAGAAAAATGTTCTTTCTGAATATGATACACTAAGTTGAAAAGACATCTAAAGTACCCACGACATTATCTAGAACTATGATTTGTAAACATAACGTATTTAGATCAGAACAACCAGATATGCAGAAAATGAGCAAAATTTATTTCTTAGACCATCCCATGATGTCTAAAGAGCGCATCTGGCTAGAGAGGTAGTAAGGGGGAAGCAAGAAACAAAGAAGTGTAAGTACTCCCAGTTTTAGGTACGACAGGAATCCCAATGGAGGACTAAAGGAAAATAACAAACATTTTTTTTTTTGAATAAACGATACTCAGGTAATTAGAACCTAAATGATACATACAATTAAAGGAAGGCCAGGAAAAAGCAGTAATTATTTCCTAGTATCAAATGAAAACGAAGGGCGGCACAAATAAACTTATAAGAAGATAAGAGGTATTTCTCCGTTGAATAAGTGACGAAAGAATAGAAGATATCAGATAGGTAGTGCTAACCCTCTTATTCCTGTTCGTTATATATCTTCAAATATCATCTTTATAGATAACTAACAGTGTATGAAAACTGCATCGAAAATATATGTATATACACATCAGCAGTCAGTACATATCCACTTATCATATCATTTTTTCCTTCCCCTTCTCACCTTCTAACTCGCGGATAAGTACACATAGCGATTTACTCTCCTTTTCTACCACATAACGCAATCCCATCTTACACTTTCTAAAACAACTCTTCCATACTAAGAATTGAGTACGTTCGAATCAGTACTCTGCAGCCAACGCTTTGCAAGACTAATACACCAGATAAAGCTATGTACTTTAACCCTACACTAAGCATAACTTAGGTGACTTCATGCAAAATCAATATGGAAAATTCTCCCTCAACTCAAATCAAAGCTTAACAAAGACCCCACAAGAACAACCAAAGTCATTCCACAACACATGGTTCTCGTCACCTCCAACGACAATATGGTAAACGACAATCTTTAGTTGCCAGATAAAGCTATGTGCTTTAATCCTTCCTTAAGCATAATTTAGGTGACACCGGACAAAATCAATATGAAAAATCCTCTCCAACTCAAATCAAAGCTTAGCAAAGATTCCACAAGGACAATATGGTAAATGACAATATTAAAACTATCATCCAAAACATGTCTCCTACTAATCAACCATAACCACCACCTAATGACAAAACCATTACTATATTTAATAAACATTTTACACATTTCAACATCACCAAACCAAATTTAACAAACATACAAACCAGAAAATAAAATGATACTATTAATGAATTTTGTATGATTCAAACTAATATAGAAATTAACATATGAGTCTGAAATTACCCCAGTAACCTTCACAAACTGTCCATTAACAGCACCTCTAAGCTCAGCATCAGGAAATCTTCTTAGAAACCCCACCAAGCCTCTCTCTTTATAGGCGCAATTCCACAGTAATATCAACAAAATTGGAGCTACAACTCCCCCAGCAGCAATCAAAATCACCGATTTTTTCACGGTTGCCATCACAAAAGCACCCGCCATTAAAGCCATCAACAGCACCACGAATAACACCCACATTGCCACTCTTGAAACCTTGAAACCCATCTTTATTTCACCACTCAAGCTAGTCACAGAGGAGCCGTAGACTATTTTCTTGAACGAAATTGCCGGTTCAAGCTGGCCGGACCTCCGACCGGCGCTGGAACTCAACGGACCAGAGATAATGAGACCCGTTGGCTGGATTGGACCGGAACCAGAGGAAGAGGACTTCCTGGGAACCGGTCCGGAATTGGAGGATTTGTGACCCATTTGACCCGAATTCGGCCCGGATCTGACGGATCCACTGTTATGCTGCGAAGATGATGAAGCTCTTGAAGATGGTTTTTTCAGAATTGGTGGGGTCGGGTGGTGGTCCCCACTCGAGATATCGATACCGTACATTTTCCCAAGCTCACCGGACTTCTTGACGTCGCCGCCGGTGTAGGGAACGGAACGAGATGCAAGTGTTGGTCGTTCCTTGTGCTGTTCGGGTCGGCCCGAGACGACTAACCCGTTGCTCAGCTGGTGCGACCCGGTTCGAGAACCCATTTTTTTCTCTCCGTCTGTAGAGAATTGAGAATCCAAAAGTGAAAGTTGCAGAAAGTGAGTGTAAGCTTTTGAGAGTGTGAAGAAAAAGGAAATGATGAAATGAAAGGTGGGGTGGGGGTTGTGAAAAGACAAAAAAGGACATCATAATCACAATTTGCATTTACTTTTTAAGTGTTTTTGTGAAATATTTATCTTTGACGACGCTCAGTTGATAAAAATAACTCTTGAAAAATAACACGTTGATCACATAATCGAAAAGATTGACATCACAAAGTCACCTCTTCGCGAGTAAGGTTTGGATCATTCACGTGTTATACAACATTGAAAGGATTAAATAAAAAGCTTCTTTGATATATTAATTATCAGGTCTATGATAAATAGGTAAGGACGAAATAATAAATATGATCAAATAATTAAAGCGAAATCAGAAGGATACTTAACAAGTAAAAAGTTGATCAACTTTACTTTATCTCATATAATTAATCAAAGTAGTAGATATGATTAAAACATAATTAAACTAAATATGGTATATTCACCTCATGCATGCATGCATGCTTTACATTGTACTTATATTACTAATTTTAATTAATTGCTTAAGCAACTAATTAAGGGATTAAAAATACAAAAATGGACATGTGATTAATGATATTGACATGTGTGTCCCTGTCCATAAATTGCAGAACAACATGTGTTGTCTTTTTCCAATCTAGGAGGTTGCTAAACACCCTTTTTTTAAATTTATTTTATATTATATTATTTTATTTCCTTTATAAAATATTTTTTTTTGGTTGGAAGTTTGTCAGTATAGGCCATAATTTTTTTGTTTTTTTATTTGGTATTAATTGATTAACTATTTATGCAATAATTTATTTATTATATATTTTTCATGTCCTTACAATTATTTCTCTATTTTATTTTTTTGTGTCGGTAGCAATTAGCAATTGCCACCTGTATAAATAGACTTTGAAAAAAAATTAAAGTCACAATTTGTATACTAATAATAGTACATGAAAAAATATTAATTTTGTCTTAATAGGTTATTAAAATATAATTTAAAATTAGATTAAAATAAAAGCAATTGGATTAATGATATCTTAGTTTGAAGTTAAAGTTTCCCAAGAATTGATTAATGAAGTAATGTAGCAATTTGTTTGTTATGATATAAAGTTAATTTATGATCAACAAATTAATAGAATAAATTTGATATTTTTCTTAAAGTATTTTGACACGCAAAACTCATAAACTATAATGCTATATAATTAAAATATTGGAGTGATTTATAATTACAAGTGAATACAAAACGATTTGCTAAAGTTAAGAATAAGACTAACGTTTTTTCTACTCGATGTTTCATATCTGCATGAAAATTCGATTAATTTGGATTTGCGCCAAATAGGACCCAAGACTCGAACTCGAAATCAAAACTTTTGATTTCAATTTAAGTTATTTCAATCACTTTCAAATCTTATGTCCAACAAGTAAAGTATTTTCTTTTGCTTTCTTAAGTTAACTAATAATTAATATAAGCACCAATTTGATTCTCAAGTGTAATAAGCTTTGGCAATTGATTATTTTTAATTCAACATTTTACATAAATTATGATATAAGATTAGATTCAAATTTATATTTTTAAAGTATAACAAATTCAATAGCTAAAAAATTTAAAATTGATATCGTGAAATTCAAATTCAGAATCTGCCACTAACTTACCATGTCATTTAGTTAGGTAAATATAACCAAAATTATTAAATTTGAACCTAAGATTAACGATCAAAATATCGTCTTTTTTTATAAATAAATTTATGTCTTGGAATTTCTTTTTAAAAAAATTGAGCCCTCATTATCACTAAATTAATGATGTCAAGGACATGACCAACTTGTGGGGAAACCATAACTAAAACTAGGCATAAGAAATTAATTAATTGTACCTTATGTTGGTTTTCAAAACAAAAGAATAATTGATATCAATGATTAGTAATACTAGAATTATTAGTGTTTATTTTTAAAATTTTATTGTGCTTTTATAAAAAAAAAATTGAATGAATGGAAATTCATATTGATCCAATAACATAAAAACTTAGTACGAACTGAAAATATCGAATGTGTCATAATCACAAATTATAATATTCTTTTTCTTAGTTGTGTTTATTGTAGTGGGAAAAATACAATCGAAGAATAATAGCATAAATCTCGTGATGGATACAATAAGATATAAATTTTGTCATAAGTGCCTAAGGTTTAGCCATATATGTCTGATGTTTCATGCATAAATATCGTAAGTTCAATCATATATATCGAATTCAGATAACTACAACTTTACATATACATGTTTGAAGTTTAATTAGGCCAAACATCAGTCGCCTTTACACGACTTTTTTCAACTTCAGTCATGTTTTTTTGGATAAAAATTTTCAACTTCAATCGTGTGTGTATGAAGTTTTTCAAATTGCAAAGGATTATGAACTTCGGTCATGCCTTAAATAAGGATCTCAAAATCGATTATTCGTGCACTTCACCCTACTTTGAAATTTAATTGGGCCTCTTTCTAGCCCATATTACATTAAGGGCTTTTAGATATGGGCTTAGATTGACTTCCAAGCCCAATTAAATTCTTCATGGACTATCTACACATGAAAAGGACCTCACATAACCACTTTAAGTGAAAGACATGGGCTAGATAGTCCAATTTGCATAGCAACATGCCACACTTGGCCATAGAAAGCAACTCTATTGAAGAAGACATAATTCAAGATATTTCACAATTAAAAATTGCAATGTTGCACCTTTTACTAATCTATTTATCATATTTATTAATGTAATTAACTTGGTGATGGCTTATGCCTTATGTTATTGAAAGTATAAAATATAGACCAAAATATCCAATGGGTTGACCCTACTAAAATGACCTATAGCCTTTAATATAGAAAATATATGGTCATTCAAAGGATATAATATTACTAAATTTATTGAAAAAATAAAATATAATCGAGGTAAGGTATGTACAAAAATCCTAGTATGAAGCGTTTCTCCTTAATAGAACTGATGCAAAGTAAATCTAAATTAATCGAGACTTTAATACTAATATCATGTACCAAACACAAAATTAAAGAAAATAAAAGATGAAACAATCTATATGTAAGACAAAATGAAATGAACCATTTAATGTTTTAAAACTAAAAAGATAATTTGGTCCCAACAATTTTATATTTTTAGTCCATGGCAATGCCCATAAAGAAAGCAATTTTCTAATGAGTTAAGGTACCTTATCTCCCACATTTATAGAAAGTATCATATCCAAACTTAGAGCCTAGAGGAGTTGCAAAAATCTTTCTTTGAAGGAAGTTTAGATTGGCTTATGAACTATAAGATGTTTCTTTTCCTTAATAATAATAGTTTCTCCTATTTGTTTATATATACTTCGATTATTTTATCAGATATTTGTTGAACAAAGTAAGCATTAGAGGCACATATTTATGCAATAAGCATCATCATAATAGCTTCCTAGCAAGCAAACAAATTATTTGTATGGATCGTTGATTTTTTATTTACACTTAACACATTATTATGTAAATCTCGTCTTTTTTACAAATAATAACAAAAAAAATAATCGAGCACATCCTTGCCCCTCCTAGCTCCACATAATTATTCTTTCTTCCTCTTTTTTTTTTAATGGGGGTGGGGTTTTTTTTTCCACCCCACCCATCAAGAGGATTCATAATATTTTATTTCCAAACACGACTTAAACTTTTAATCTATATTAATAGTGAAAATGATTTAATCAACGAAGCAAACCTCACTTGTCTATCCCTAAATAGAAGTTGTAGTGATGCTTTTACAAATTTCTAAAATTTTGTGGCCCTTAATAATGTGGATCTTTCCCTTTTTCTTTCTCTCTGTCAAAGTCTTAAAAAGCTTTAATTTGATCTTTGAACCAAGAATTCACGAGACTTCCCTGAAATCACTGCTTTGACATTCATCTTTCTCTGCCAAAAAAACACCAAACTGCACACTTTTCCCAAAATGACTATTGCAAAAGAGTCTTGCCACTCTCACAGACTACTTCTTGAAAAAAGACTCCATTTTTATGGCTATACTTCTTTCAGTTTTTGTCACCTTGAAACCCCTTTTGTCTTATTTTCATCATCCATTCCTTTTCCATAGCTGTTTATTGTAACTTCTAGATAAAAAAGATCCCATTTTATGACTATTGATCACAGTTTTTGTCGCCATGAAACATCTTTTGCCTTAGTGTGTAAGTTTTAGTAAAAAAGACTCCATTTTTATGACTATTGATCTCAGCTTTTGTCACCTTGAAACCCCATTTACCTTCATTGGTGAACTTTAGTAGGAAAGACTCCATTTTTATGGCTATTCATGTTTCAGTTTCTGTCACAATGAAACCCCCTTTGCCTTTTCTTCATCATTCATTCCTTTACCTTAGCTGTTTCTTGTAATATTTTTTGGGTTTCCATGGGCTTGGAATTTCACTTTCCTTAACTTAATCATGCAAGGTTTTCTGTAATGTTAAAGTTCACTTTGTTGGTGTATGGCTTAATGGTTGTCTTTGTTTTTGGTTCTTGTTTGATAGGTTCATGAAGTTAAGCTTACCCTGTAGAACTCATGTTTCTGAATCAGTTCATGCATTTCTTGAAGTCAAATCACACATTCAGAAGAAAAATCACCTTCTGAAAGTGTGTTTTGAGTTTTGACACATTTTTTTCCCCAAGGGGTTGTGTTTTTTCACCAAAGAAATAAACTTTTTTCCATGGCTACTTGTTTTAATCCTTTTAGGCTGAGAAGGTCTAAAAGTAAACCATTTGAAATGCCTTCTTCATCTTCAAGAACTCAGTGGAATTCATCTGATATGCAGACACAGACAATGGATAAAAAAAGATTTGATAGTGTAGATTCATGGTCCATGATATTAGAATCTGATAATGTTGAAAGTTGGGAAGTTTCTAAAGAAGATCAAGAAGAATGGACAGCTGATTTGTCTCAGTTGTTTATAGGTAACAAGTTTGCTTCTGGTGCACATAGCAGGATTTATAGAGGTATTTACAAGCAAAGAGCAGTTGCTGTGAAAATGGTGAGGATTCCAACTCATAAGGAGGAGACTAGAGCTAAGCTTGAACAACAATTCAAGTCTGAAGTTCGCCTGCTTTCGCGTTTATATCATCCAAATATAGTGCAGGTTGCAGTTCCTTTTACATTACAGAATGATGTCTTGTATGATCTTTTTATGTTATTTATCATGCTTACTTGTAATGATAGTTAGTTGGTCTTTTTGTTGTATATCATGTTTATTTGGATGTGTCTTTATTGCACAAGGGTGGCGTCCTGACCGTCTTGTGCTCGCATGACTATCTTATAGTGAAAGGGTTATGACTGAATCCCCTTCGTTGGGAAATCGTAGATCCTCTGTCTCAATTTATGCGACACTTTTCGCTTCACAAGATTCAAACTATGTTAACTTTGACCCGACATATTTTAAAATGTATTTTCTCATCATATTGACACGAAAATAGGAATTTCTAAAAATTGCAGATTTAGATCAAGAAATTGAGTTTCAATTATTTACGTAAATATATCAATTGGTCGAACCCTTGATAAGGAGTGATGTTGTGTATTGCAACTTGTAGTACTTTCTATATAGTTTTTGAATATCTAAATCTAATCCAAGCTTTGAAAATTTGTCAAATTGACTCTCAATAAGCGAATAGTGTTACGTAAATTGGGATTGAGAGTAAAGCGCAAATAGAGAAAAGATATTTTTTGGGGTATATATACAAACTTTTGAATCCTCTTTACTTACTTTTGGTTGGAAGATTAAAACTTTTGAATCCCATGTTGAAATTCCTGGCTCCACCATTGTCTACAGGGTTCTTGTTTTCTCACCTAGCATAGATACTTATGTAATTCTTCTCACCAAGACTTAGGCAGATGGAAAAAGGCATGTTGTCTCATGTTTACTGTATTTTTTAAGTTGTATGCTTGAAAAGGCAGAAATATAATAGGTCTTAGACCTTGTTCTGCTCTGGTGAAGTTCCCCGCGTTCTGTCTCTAGGAAGAATTTTTCAAATGCATTTTCCCTCTTTTATGTTCAGTTGTCAAAATTAATATGCTGTCCATGACAATCAGCAACATCAAAAGGACACAAATGAAATAGGTGGGAAAGTAGGCGCAAGGCTAATTAGCAACAACACTTAATCCAACTCTGCCTAGCAGGTGATGAAGTAATCTGTAGTGGAGGAAGTAGGAGACGAAAGTGAGAATGTTGGAAAATTTGCTGGCATTAGTTAAGGAAGTAGCAAGAGACTAATCCAGGAGGTGATTAGATCTTTGCATTTCTTAAGAAAAATAGATCAAGTTCTGTGTAATTTGCGCACCTGACCCGTAGTGTGATTCATAAAGAAGAATGATCTTGATTATTTAAGCTTCCGAGATGAGCATTATAAGCAAAAATATTTTTCATTTGAGTGGTTTTGTTTTGTGGAATCTTTAAGTTTTAGCTTTTTATTTTGGTCCAACATTGGTGTGGAGGGTGAGTCGGGGCCTAGATTCAGGCCGAAAGGAGTTGTCGATGGCCAATATGTGAATATTCCTGTACTACCCCTTGTTTGTCCCGAGGGATGTAGAAGGCTATGTCCAAACTTTTATTTCTGTGAATGAGACTATCAATTTGGATTCCATAAATTTGTGCAGCTTCCATTGATGTATAAACTACTGTGACATGATAAACTGTTCTTACAACATATCTTCTTTGTCTGCAGTACATTGCTGCTTGTAAAAAGCCTCCTGTATACTGTATCATTATGGAGTACATGTCACAAGGAACTTTGAGGATGTATCTCAACAAGAAAGAGCCTTATTCACTTTCCATAGAAACTATTCTGAGGTTAGCTCTCGATATATCACGAGGGATGATGTATCTTCATTCACAAGGGGTGATCCATAGAGACCTCAAATCAAGTAATTTACTTCTGAATGATGAAATGCGTGTCAAGGTTGCAGATTTTGGGACATCATGTCTTGAAACACAGTGTCGGGAAGCCAAAGGAAATATGGGAACTTATCGTTGGATGGCACCAGAGATGATTAAGGAAAAACCTTATACTCGAAAAGTTGATGTTTACAGTTTCGGAATTGTACTCTGGGAGCTCACAACAGCTCTGTTACCATTTCAAGGAATGACACCCGTGCAAGCCGCTTTTGCTGTTGCTGAGAAGGTTAGGTTCTAAAACCGATTCTCTAATCACTGAATTTCTAGTTGACTTTTGTTTTAGACTTACTGCACATATTTTTGTTTTCCCTTCCCTATTCATTGGGAATTTGAGTAACTTATTAGCAAGAACAGTTCTTCCTCATCCTGAGCTCGATTAACTCGCAAAGAACTAAACCGACCTCCAATTTAACATTACTTTGGTTAGCTGATGATGAGGCTGCTAAACTTTGCCATTGTAAGTTACAAGTAGAGGAAGCATACAAATCACCGATAATTGGTGCTTCTTTTATTAGTTTCTTGGGGTACATGACTCCCCAAAACTTTCTGAAATTTGGAAGATTTGTGTCTTTAATCAATCTAAATATATTTCCTTCAAAGAATCGTGGATCATTGCGCAGAAAAAGAATTTAGCATCCTTGAACGGATGCCATTATTTAGTACTTATAGCAAAAAAATGTTTATTGTGTAGAAGAGTATTTCTGTACCCCTTCTTATACTGGTCATTCTGGAGCCATGAAATAACTTTCCTTCAATGAGTAAACAGCAAAACTTGTTTTCTTCTCAGCCATGAATTGAACTCTAGTTCATTTTACAATAGGCTTTTGAGAGATAAAAGTTGTTTCAACCATAACTTCGTCACACAATAAGAGTGTTTCATATCCTCGAGATTTCTCAAGAAAGTGGTGGCTACTGTTGAAAAGTTTGAAACCTTGTTGCTCGGACTCTTCAAAAATATACTTGTTTTGTGTTGGATCCTCCAAAAATAGTGCATTCTTTTGGAGAATCTGAGTACGTAGGTTAGGAATGCGCTTTTTCTCATTATTCCTCCTTGTTCTTGATGTATAGATGTGGGAATACACATGTTTGAACACAACATCAATACAAATGCATTGTTTAATTATCAAATATTCAAATATTCTAAACTCCATGACAAAAGAGGTAACTCGTTCGGAATAAAACTCGAGAACCGGGATACCTAGCAATAGTTTCCTGCACTATTTCATTTGATGGATTGTGTCCCTAGAGGCACATAAGCATCGATGAAATGGTTGACGGAAGTTCTAATGTTTCCCAATATAGGACGTTGCACGAAACACAATGATCCTACATTCAGAGATGAATCCTGGAGAAACTATTATCTATATATTAAGTGAATTTCTTAACACAGATACAGGATTTTGGCTGAAACTAACAAGTTCTGCCGATCCCCTAACTAACGCTTTACCTCCGCCCCTACCTACTACAATACTACTCTTGGTGTTCAAGATATAATATGTATGTATATCAAGTGATTTTTGACCTATATATGTAGTATAATTTTCTCTATACGAAGTAAAATCTTCCAATGAAGGGTGTTCAGCTGACCACCCTTCGGTCTATAACTCTATATAGCTCCGCCACTGGACTTCCACACATTTATAGAGCTAACTTGTCTAGTGCCTGACAGAGCTAATATATCTATTGAACCATTTTTCTCATTTTTATTCGTACATTCATCCATTTTATATCGTTTTTTTTCACTATTTTGCAGAATGAACGACCACCTTTACCGGCCAGTTGTCAACCAGCACTTGCACACCTCATCAAACGTTGCTGGGCAGCGAACCCCTCGAAGAGGCCAGACTTCACAGACATCGTTTCTGCTCTAGAGAAATACGACGAATGCATCAAGGAAGGCCTTCCACTGACTCTCCATTCAGGACTAGTCAGTCGGAACGCGATTCTTGAACGATTGAAAGGTTGTGTATCCATGAGTTCATCTGTAATTATACATATCTGACTCTTTTTCACCAAACAAATAATTGTAAGTTGTATTTGATCGTCAAAGCCTTTTGGTTCTCCAATAGGTTAAGTAAATTACAACTTGTATATATGTTAATGTGTAGTTATCAAATATGTTGTAGGATGTTTTAACATTATTGTGAATGGTCTGCTGGTGACATTTAATTATCTTTCCTTCTTTTTGACTAATTAACGAGGGTTTCCAAGAAACAACATCTCTACCTTTGAGGTAGTGGTAAGGTCTGCGTACATTCTACCCTCCCCAGACTCCACTTGTGGGATTTCACTGGGTATATTGTTGTTATTGTTGTTGTTCTTTTTGACTAATTAGTGATAATGGTTGTTGTTGAGTCATTGAATAACACGGCAAATTCAGAATTTAAAGTTTACGCATTCCTATAACGATCTTATACAACAACATATCAGTGTAATTTCAAAGTTGAGGAGGATGGGATGTATTCAGACCATACTCTTCCCTTTGTTTAAGATAGACCCTTTGTATAACGTATTGAGTTCATATAAACTTGTAACAAGTTTTCTAGATCCGTCCCGAATTGAATAGACTCTTTTGAGAGAAATACTAATAGGAGAATATTATTGGCATCAGGTACTACAAAAATATCATAAAATTATTTTATTGTTGTATATTTGAGATTGGCTTATTTTATTTTAGGTGTGCCAACTACATCTTTGAATAGTGCCACAACAACTATGTGTCAATCCGAAGCAAGTAGAAGTTGGATATATGAACTTTCATTGATTATATAATTTCATATAAACACAATCTCGAATCAATATTATACAAAAAGTAAAACATAGAAAATTATGATTTAGTTTCAACAAGTCGGAATCAGTTATATGAAGTCATCCCATTTTATATTAATAGTAGTAAATTATTTTAAGTTAAAACAAGTTTCAATAAATGCTTATAAAAATGTTCAAGTCACTTCAACTTATTTGTTTTGATTATTATTTAAATTTTATGATATCATATCGTTAAATATACCATGATATAATATTTTATATAAATAAAATAAAATAAGTGTAAGTGTTTTTTTAAAAGAGTTTAGTAGACTCTTTCAGTTGCTATAGGAGTTGTTGAGTGGTTGGATAGACTCTTTTCAGACTATTCAAATATTAAAAAAATGATTTTATTGTATAATTGAAGCTTGGCTTATTTTAAATCAAAATAATAGTAATTTTAATTAATTAAACTGAGTTTCAATAATTAATGCTTCATATTCATTTGAGTCATATATTTCATAAGCGGGTGTACGCACAGTCTTATCCCTATCTTGTATAGTAAAAAAATTAATTTTAATAGATTCTCGTCTAACGTAAAATATATCAAAATCAAGTATGTAAAAGAAATACAATAGTGAAGAAGTCATGTTGAAATGATAGTAATCATGATGAAATAGCACGATAATTGATAAAAAGAAAAACTAGACAATGTTCGACTATCTACTACCCTTTTATTTTAATTTTTCAAGGCTTGTCGGTGCGTAGACTTGATAAAACTCAAAGACACGGCTTGAAGTACTCATTTTTTCATCGTTGTTGGCTTCATATTGCATATTTGATTTATGAGAAAGAGATGAATGATATATTTGGTCCCACTGGGCGTGTCAATTTGTTTACAACAAATTTTAATGTGATAGAATATAAATTGGAATCACAAATAAAATATTAAGAAACATAATTTTATTCATAAACAATGTGGGTACAAATTTGTTCCTCCCTTGATTCTTCTCTCATAAGATTTCTCCAATATGAAGAAACATAATTTTATTCATAAACGATGTGGGTACAAATCTGTTCCTCCCTTGATTCTTCTCTCATAAGATTATTTCTCCGTGATTCGAGGACCATGTATTTCTCAAACTAGGTTGATTTGAACATGATCTCCATAAAAGGATTTGTATAGATCTTCTTGAAGTATTTGATTATCAAGAAGAATCTGATATATTAATATCCTAGATTTAGGAGATATTTGAGATTTTGGTCTAATGCCCCAGAATTTGGGGATATTCGAGATTTTCAGAATATCCCATGAATTTGTGAAATATTTGAAATGCCTTAATACGCTTTATATAGGCATAAATTAAGATTTAGGATAGAGTAGCCTCCAGGAAATCCTAACTGAAATAAAATTAGCCTCCAAAAAATTCTGACGAACTAATTTTATAGAGTCATACAAAATTTAAATGTCTGCGAGTTTCAATTTTTTTTTTTTAAATGAAGATGCTATTTATATATAGAACTACACATTTTCAATATTGTTGTTGACTAATTTTCAATAGTAAGAATTGTTGAACAATAAGTTGACTGTAATTTCTGGTAAATTCTCACACTTTGAATAATCTTTAGGTTTTATTTTGGACTTGGTCATGATTCTTTTTTTTTGACTAATTATATCTATAGACTCCCATTAATGACTTTTATTATCTTATTTTATTCTATTTTTGTAATCATAAAACACATTGAATATTTTCTTCATTTTACTAGAATTGATAAAAAAAACACAGTGTTATTTTTTAATAAAACGCCGCTAGACAATTTATTTAGTCGCATAAATTTGTAAAACAAAAAACAAGTTGAAGGTTTTGTTTTTTGGGTTTTTTCCGTCCTTAATTATTCTAATAATGATGATATTATCATAGATAAATTCTGATTTTAAATTTTATGGATTCAATTTTTCAGAGTAATAATAAACTTATTACATGTTTAAAATTATATTCTAGATTTCTTTTGGAATTCCAAAATAATAATAATATTAAAAACTAGTCAAATTTGTCAGGCAAATTTTGAGTAAAAGCTAACAAGCATAATCACCGTGAATTCAAAGGTGGCAAACAAAATCCCAATATGTTTTCTTTTCCTTCGATGTTCGGTGCTCATATTTAAACTTTGAATAATTTGAATTTTCATTGCATAGTCATTCGAGAAAAACGATCTTTATCAATAAAAAAAAATCAGTATTTACTTTTAAGTTTCATTAATTTTAATTTTTTATTATATATAATAAATATTGAATTATGTTGATTTTTGTGTATATATAATGTTTATATTTTAAATCTATTTAGTGAAAATTCTGTCATTATCGTTGCATAAGACTCTTGCTTTCATACGTTAAATTGTTGAATGTGATGATTGGTGACAAAAGTTAGATTATTTTTTAGCTAATTTAATCTACAACTTATATCATAGTTACGATTCATTTAGACAAGTATAAAAATAATAAAATCTGCAAATCGATCTACTATCTTTATTCCTATCTTGAAATATACACACAAAGCATGAAACATGAAACACAATTAATCTTCAAATAAACACATAAAAACTTGGTGATAAATTATATGCAAAATCTTATATTTATAATTGAAAAAATAAAAAGAAACTACATAAAATAAAGTGGGGAATAAATAAGAGTATATGGTTTTTAGCTTTTTAACATGATCAATTTAGAACTTATGCTTTTCTATTTAAACATTTATTAAACAATATTAGTTCATGGTAAATTAGAATTTTCTTTAGCGATTACATGATATTTTTTAATTCAAATAAGGAAGTTATTTTATCACTTTTTTCATATATTTTAAAAGTTAATATTATAAATATAATTAAATAATAATTTAAAGAATAATGGTGAAAAAACTATTTTATCTAAAACAAAGTCTTTTAATAGTGGATAAAAAGTTCAAACATCATTTTTAAGGGTCTTCACGCTTTTAATATAGTGTAGATAGATACATACATCCTTTTACAAAATTTTAAATTCTAATAAAAATCCCATCAAACCCTAGAAATTGAAAAAATGTATTGACACACGAATTTTTTAAAAAAAAATTAGAGGCATTGTAAATCTATGATTTAAAATTATTTTCCAAGATTTTTTCCTTTAATTTAGATATTTGTTTTTTTTTTCACCAAACATTGGAATTTAAACGTGTAATGTATGTTTTTTTATCACTAAATCAACAATATTTTTTACCAAAAAAAAAGTAGAGACCCAATAAAAAAGAAAGCTTAATTGGAATTTTAATAATTATATAAAAAAGGAAAGAATAAATTCTCCTAGGCTAAGACTCAAAAAAGAAGAATATTTAAAAGGCAATTTTGGAATTAAGTCTCTTAGTGCTTTTTATATTTTAGCTTTAATTCATGTTAACTTTGCCCACCTTCTTAATGCTTTCTTGACATCATTTTTCACAATAAAAAAATAAAAATGTAAATTAATTTAGAGCTAAGTTTTCTTTTTTTTTGAGAGAGAGAGACATTAGAAAAAATAATATATAAATCTTTTTTAATATTTGTCACGATAATAATTGATTTGAATTTGTGTCGCATATTTAATTTTAGGACCTTCATTTACATCGTATTTATAGTTTATAAAGTTCAACAAGTCTGTTTTATATACAAATACTGAAATACATATATGATTGAAGTTCAATTATTTTTGTCCATATTTTACGATTCATTAATATTCGATTATCTTTTACTTGATAAAAAGGAAAAAATTATTCTACAAATAAGTCAACTTGCAAATAGGTTTTAACTAATAAGATTCTTAATGCTAATTTATTTAAGATTAACAAGAAATACTGAGATTATTTCAAGGATTAGATTGAGACAATTAGTATTTTCTTTTTCCAAGTGTCCCTAAAAATATATGATATAGTATTTGGTATGTCTTAATTTATCTGATATAGTTCGAAATATCGAGAGTAAAATAATTTGATAATTTAGATTGAAATAATAGATTTATTACTAAATATTTGGAATTTTTTTTAAATTTTATTTTATTTACATTTATCACACCAAACTTAGGATAGAGGATTCAAAATATTCAACAAAGTTGGTAGTGTTAGTATTACCAAACCCACAATTAATATTGTGATATTATACTCTTCTTACTTTTTTTTAAAGATATAATTATGAACTTCGAATCAAATTGCGACACCTAGATAATTTCATTAAATAATTATTATCTCCTCCCTAATACTAAAACTAGAAAAAAAACATATATATCTCATTTTGGGAGGGTATGGAGACCTGGAAAGGTTATTTTTGAAAAAATCTCATTTTAAAAATATTATCTCAAAAATAGAAAATATTAGATATGAAACGAGTAAGAATGAATACTAAATGAATATTTATAAAGACAATAAAAATAATAAAATAAATGACAAACAATAACGACACGACTACATCTACTACCTACTATATCACAAGACTCGACATCATCCTTCCCCTACTAGCCGTCTAACCTTCTACCCTAATACGCAACCTTCATTCTTTTCTATCTAAAATCACGTCCAAGGTAATACGAAACTGCATCATATCTTGTCTAATCGCCTCCTCCCAATACTTTTTTAATCTACATCTACCCCTCCGCGTAACCCCTAAATCCAACCTTGGACCGTCAATACTTTTTCTCTGCACTCGCCTAAACAATCGCAGTCTCACTTCTCTCATTTTGTCTACAAGAGAGGTCACCCCTAACTTCCCCCGAATGATCTCATTCCTAATCTTATCCCGCCAGTATGTCAACATATCTATCTCAACATCCTCATCTTCACGATCTGCATCTTCTAAACATGTGTTTTTTATTGGTCGACACTCCACCCCATATTGCAAAGACAGTCTTAACCACCTTTAAGTTTTGGTGATATATCAACTTAGATTAATAATTTTTTTGAAAACAATACATTTATTTTATTTATTAATAATATAAATTTAAAAAATAATAATAAGGCACACAAAAAAAGACCAGGAACATGAGTATTGTCTGAGTCATTCCTAACAATATGACAAAATTTTCAAAAGTATCATACTTTGTTTCCTCGAGCCAAATGAAATATAAAAAGAAACAAAAATTAAATAAAATAAAGTTTTGAATATTGCACAAAATTATTTTACAAAAATTACTGTTATTTTCTTTGGCCAAGAAAAAGTTTCCACCTTTCTCTATATCCAAGAAAAGAAATTTCAAATATGGTCAACTTTGTTTATTAATTTCAAACTGTCCATCAATGACCTAAATTTTTTCCAAATTCACACCTTATTATAAAAACTTAATTCACTATAAATTTTTCATTTAAAATTTAAATTATAATTTATTTTAATTAACCATCTAAATACAGAATAATTTTTTGTTAAAGCTCAATTTGTTGGCTACGTAAAATCGTCCATAATACAAAATCTTAGACACTAAGTTAGTGACATGAATTACCTTTTCTCCTACCCCACCTTCTTTTTTTTTTGAAATAAAACTCACTACATAAATAAATTAATCACTAAACTCATTTAATTATATACATATCAATTATAATTATTTAAAGATTTAACTTAAAAATATATAATGAGATTTAACAACCTTAGTTAGAATGTCCAAATAGAATTTATAACAAACTATTTATGAATTTAAACCTATTATGGCTATTTGCAAAAATATAAACCATTAACAATGAAAAATGAAAAAAAAATTAAGATAAACAAATAAAGATGATAATTCAAATTACAAATATTCACATTGACAAGTAAATGGTATTTTACATTGGCAAAAAGAAAAATGAACCTAAATATTTCTTGGAATTATTTAAAAAAAAAGATTATTAATCTTAATAATATTTTTAAACCTAAATTACTACACCATAAGCAACATTTAATATCAAAGATATATAAAATGTGAAATTAAGAAAAAACCAATGAAGGTGATCACATTCAAAATTACTACCCAATATTTTACATTGTGAAGTAAAAGGGTATTTTACAGACCAGAAAAAGATTTTAAAAAAAAAGAGATGAACTATTATGAGATGATTAAAGTGGAAATTGAGGTGAAAAAAAATAAAAATAAACCAACCTAAAATATTTTCTTGAAAATTTAATTTCCAAAAAAATATTTTTTTTTATTTTTTTTTAGGTCCAAACACTCCAAATCCTTTCACCAAGAAAACTCACAAACTTTCTAACAGAGCCTTTTTCAACTCCACCGGTTTCCTCTTCATCGCCGCCGCCGCTGCCATTGCTGCCGGAAGTTTCCTCCACCGGGTCAGGCTGACCCGACCCGAACCCGGATGCATTTTTGTTCAAAGATGACTCAGATGATGACTTTTTCAGCTCAGCAGAAGACCCAACATCGTCCTTAGATGACCCGTTTTTGTTCATAGATGACCCGTTTTGTTTCAGAGATGACCCGTTTTTGTTTCTTCTTTCTTTTTTAGTCTTTTCTTTTTTGCTCTGCAACCCATCTTCATAAGCATCGAGAATTTCATGAATAAGCTGTCGATTTGGTGAAGAATCCCATTTTACCCAATAACTCATATAGCAGCTGAAACAGTAGCAGTTAAACGAGCTCAAATGGTCAGCACCACCGTGTGCGGCGGCGGAAGCACCTTTGGAGCCGCCGCCACCACCACCGGAGTTATCAGAACCTGAGATAGGTGTAGCTGACTTGAGGTGGGTATTCCTCCGATTACCGGAAAACTCGCCGGGAAGTTCGCCGGCGGCGGGGTTTGAAGTTGGAGTAGGTGGGTTTGTGGTGTTAGACTTGTGGGTAGTTCTCCGATTGCCGGGAAACTCACCGGAAGAGCAAGAAATGAGATAAGCTAATACTTCTTTATCTTCTTGAGATAAAGCTGCAGCAAGAGTGAGAATAGCAGCTGGTAAAAATGAAAGATGGTCAGAGATTAAAGGAGGAGATGGATGAACTGTGCCTTTTCTGTAAAGTTTCTTCATGGTTACTGATAATGGCAGAAAAAAGAAATGGAGAATAAGAGTTTTGAAGGTGGGGTAGTTAGGTAGGGTGGGTGGTGTAGAGAAGAAGAGAAAGAGAATGAGGATTTGTGGCTTGTGGGGACTTTGAAGAGCTTTTGGTAAGAGGAAATAGGGCATGGAAATTGATGACATAATTCTTTTTTTATATATATTTAGGTTTCATATTACTTGACTCGTTTTCGGAAACAGTAGTAAGATTTTCACGTACGTTTTTTCTATTTCTACGAGATAATAGTAAGATCTGCACGTATATTTTATCCGTACTTGTAAAATTTCATTGGATATGTTGTTGTATTACTTGACTCGTATTAATGTGATATATCTCTTAAAATGATTTTATTTTAAACAAAAATATATTTAATTAAAAAAACATATAAATATTTAATATAAAAAATTTAGTTAATTTCTTTTAATTTGTTGGAAATGAATAAGTAAAATGAGATATCTTCTTTTTGTGTTTTATATAGTGGTCAAGTAAAATGAAATATAGAATATAGTTATAAAAATATTGTATCAATAAATCAATATATACTAATATTAAAAGAAAGAGATATTTTTTTTTTTTAAAAATGTGTGAATTGGCAAATATTGCTGTTATATTATGGGATAAGGCTATAGTTTAAGTTAATTATGAATTACGGTTATAATTTAATGAAATTGTTATGAATTTTGGGTACTACTAAATAGGTCCCTATCTGTATACATTAATTTGTATAGAAAACACATTGGGATATAAATTTGTGTTCGGATTTTTCTTCGAATTATGTATACAACGAAAGTTTTAGTGTATCGAATTTGTTTTTTTTTACTCTTTATGAAATTTGCTCATATTTATGATTCACAAATTAACATAAAAAATAAGTGAGGTTAAATAGATAGAAGAAAGATAATAACAAAAATAACATATCCAGTTTAATTCTATGAAACAAAAACTAAAGAAAATAAAATGTATACAAGCCTTACATTCATCTTATAAAAGTAGAGAGAGTGTTTTCGGAAAACATACAAAAAGAAGATAAATTTAAATTATTTTAATGTATTAGAGTTTAGACAAAAAAAATTCATTATAAATTTGTTAACAAACTTCTAATTTTATTCGTCTTATTTTCTTTTTTAGTTTGCTATAGAAAGAAAATCTCTTTTCTAATTTTCTAATTTTAATATTTTACATGATATAATTTTAAACATATATTTTTCATTTTAGATCATAATTTTTTTTTAAAAAACATATTATTTTATTAAATGTTGCACCTAATTAAATAGAAATATTTAAATTAAAATAGAGAGAACAATATAGCTACTTATTTGAGATTAAGACACAATAATAGGTAATGTTTCACTATAAAATAAAGAAAAGAGGTACTATCACTCAACGATGTGGTATAATGGATGAGATTACTCCTCCCTTAATCAGAGGTCTCATATTCAAGCTATGAGTATGAAATTTTTATTAATATAGAGCACTTTTTCTGAATGGGTTCTATCCGACACAAATTTGAAATAATCGAACTCCAATATGAGCATCAGACATTAGATGGACAACCCCCTCCCCTTTAAAAAAAAAAGGTACTTGCTTTTTTTGTTGTGGAGGTGGGGGAGAAATGTTCATCTATGGGAGAGTGTATTCTAAGAATTTATTCAGAGCGTTTTCTCTGAATGGGTTTTATCCGTGCAAATCTAAAATAGTCGACTTTCAATATGAGTACAATATATCAAATGGACAATCAAAAAAAGAAAAAAGGTACTTGCCTTTTTTGTTGGAGGGTTGGGGGATAAATGTTTACCTATGGGAGAGTGTATTCTAAGGGGTCGTTTGGTGTGAAGGATAAGTGTATTTAATCACGGGATAAAAATATAGTGGCTCTTAAGTTAATGTTTGGTTGGCAAACTCGGGATAACTTATCCCGGGACTAATAAATAGTACCGGGATAAGTTATCCCTCTTCTTGGGGGTATAGTAATCCCGGGATAAAAGGGTTAAATGACAAAAGTATCCTTTTAAACATTTTTTATATCTCATTTTGTATATTTATGTATATTTACATTTTTTTAACACAATATAATAACATTCACAACCTTCACT
>JBCEWC010003961.1:0-28582 GCA_038996855.1 Solanum aculeatissimum | reverse complement strand
ATAAAACACTTAAAAGAAATCCAAAAAGATATTTCAGAAATCCTAAAACTAAAACCTATCCAAGAAGAACACCATCAAAAGACATTTAATTAAAAATAAAAAAATCCGCTATATACCCCGATCACCCCAAATAAATTTACAAATTATCCAAAATGCGCCAATTCAGATAAAATGATCATATTTGATGTAATTAACACCTTAGCCACAATTTATCGCAATTTAGCCACAGTGTATCCAAAAAAAATTGTTGTTTACATTATTTTTGTTGTTCTTTTTTTTTTCTTAAAAAAATTCATTCTAATTGTTTGACTTTTTTAGAATAATGAATATTTATATTATTTTATTTATTAAGATGATAATGGATGATAGTCGTATAAATATCAATACATTGCATAATTATTTAAGTAATTTGATACATGATTATACACATTTATACAATATTTATATATTACACATACACCACATATTTATTTGTATATAGTATATACTTATTTATATACCATTTACATGAAATTTGTATATGTTTACACACATTTTATACAATATTGATACATTACATATACACTATATAACTATTTATACAAATATTGATACATTATATGTACACCAAATAACTATTTACATTACATATATGCTACATAATTATTTATACATCATATATACATGTTCATACATATTTATACACTACCTATACAATATTGATACATTACATATACACTACTTAATTGTTAGTTATTAGAAAATTTTAAAAGTTAATTATTTAGCCATGATCAAATTATAGCTCATAAAAAATAAAAGTAAAATCGTGGCTAATAAAAATTAAAAATAATGTTATTTAGCCACGATTCAAATGTGGCTACATAGAGAGACCGTGGTTAAATGGTGAATTTGACTATATTTCATCTTATTATTTCCTTGACTATATTTTTTGTAAACTATAACTTTTTGGTATATGTTTGAACTTATTCCTATTTTTAATGAAAAATATTTGGGCGAATGTCCCAAAGAGCAAATTACTTTCCTTCATGCGAGTTTTCAATATTATAAATTTTGTGTGAATTAAAACTTCAGAACATGTATCTTGTGCGTCAAGATACATATGTCTCGAATATATGGGATAAATATTAAGTGTAATTTATTCTAGAAACATTATATTCAAATGAATTCACATCTACTTGACTCTCTCTCTCCTTTCTCTCTCCCACTTGCCTCTCTCTTTTTGTATCTGTATTACATAATACAATTGAAATGTATTTGGTATCTAATTACATGTATCTAGTGTGATTCAATGTAACAAATTCTCTCGTTTGCATCCCTCTTATCTCACTCGCCTTCCTCCTATCTCGCTCGCCTTCCTCCTATCTCGCTCGCCTCTCTCTTCTCTTTCACTCACCTATTTTCCTATTGTATTTCAGAGTGTATCTGGTAGAAAAAAATGTAAGTATATAGATGTATCTAACTTGAAATATGGTATTGTCAAGATCCAAAAATGGGCGTGATGACACTTGCCTAACCCGCCAAGACTAATAAGTCAAAACCTGCTGAATTCAATAAAAGAAACTAAAGCGAAAGAGATAAAGTCTAAACATAGGACAAACACCAGCATATCAAGTCTATAAAACCATCCCAAGGTTGGTGTCACATGTACAAGTCTTTAGTATTTAATACAATAGAAAAGAAATACAAGTTTGAGTCTCAATCCTCAAATAGAACATAAGGTAAATGGAAAGGGACTCCAAGAGCTTGACAAAATAGACAAGCTACTATCTCTCGAATATCTATGAAGCTCGATCTGTATAGATGAAAGCTAACTCAGGTAGAACCGAGCTCACAACCTACACATATGTGTAGAATCAAGGGTGAGTACCAAAAGCAACAAACACTCAGTAAGAGGATCTAAACATCAAATAAATCACATAGAATAATACACTCCTTCCACATACCATCGAACTACACACTCATACTCAGAAAAGTTCCAACAACAACAATTTACATATACATCATTTATTCTCGACAAATACTATAAGATACAGTCCAGATATACATCAACATTTCAATATACAACTCAGTCATACAACATATATCATCAACTAGTTCAGAAGCTCAATAGATACAATACTGGCACAGTCATCTCATAAATGCATTTCCTATGTCCGAAACAAGATAAAAGTACATAGTAGAATGATATGATATGTAGTGAAATGCTATGAAATAAAATGATGTAACGGAATGTCAAGTATCATGATGCATGTTTATCCTACGATACACCTCTGCTGATGTCATCAGTACAAAACTCATAGAGAACATATTTGTCTATGTACCTATCCCGAATCGTGACGCCTATTCTCGATATTTCAATATCTCATATCAGTATTTCCTCGTGACGGACGTGAGACCCGATCCCTATTTCTCTTTCAATATTTTTGCGATAGACGTATGACCCGCTCCATTTTTCTTTTTCAATATCTCATCAGTGGAACTCAGTCAAGAATGCAGATCAAGAACATAATCACATGATACAATAATGAGAAGTGCATGCAAGAGTCCACAATATGCATAACATTAATTTAAGTCAATGTCACAATATACATGATATAATGACAGGTCTGATTCCAAGCTTATAGTCATTTCTCTAGCCCCCAAGTGAAACTCCACAACAATATCTTCAATACTTCTCATAATAGGTACAACATAAGCTACAACTTCATATTTATATACCACGAGGGATTCTCAATATCAAATCACAAGTCAATACATATCAATCTTTAACATACACTACCTCATCATAATGGAAGTCCATATTTACGTCTTGTTTTCACAATTTACACTTCCAACAACAATTATCCAATCAATTCTAGTCACAAATTAAGGAAACCTAGTGTTCAAGTAACCTTAACAAGGTTCAGAAGTCCACTTGCCTTAACTATTAGCCAAATCAAGTAATAACCAGAGCTTTTCCCCTCGAATTCGCAACTGAAATGCCATAATCTAATCAAATATAGCAACACAATCACATAATGAATCTAACGACACCAAAATCAAGAAATTCGAGTAAAAAGGGTAAAATGGTCAAAAATTTCATATCGGAAAAAGTAATCGAAATCTGAAATTTAATACATGAAACATTCCCCACATAATAATGATTCCAATGGTGAAAACTAATTCAAAAATGGAGTTGAAATGAACTCAATATATCCCAATTTTTTAATAAAAAATCCATATCTGAAAAAATCCCAAAATTTTCGATTAAAAGCCTCCAATTTCAAATTAAAATCTTAAATTAATTAATAAAAATTAAAGAAATGGAGTAGAAATTAGTTACCCAATAGCTTTGCCTTGATAAACCTTGAAGAAATTATTTAAAACCAAGCTTAGAAAAAAATGGTGAAAAATGACAAAACCCGTCACTTTTACAATTTAAAACTGTTCATAGTTTTTTAATACTCTGCGAACATGGACAGGGGTCCATGAACGCGGAGGTCAAACTTCCTCTAGCTCCACGAACGTGAAAGCTTACTCTGAGAACGCGGAGGCTTGGCTCCACATGCTCCGCGAATGCGGAGGTCAAATGGGCCAGACCTTTGCAAATGCGGGCCCCAGCCCTGCATGCGGAGTACAATGCATGCTACACCAGATCCAGTAAAATACCAGCTAAAACACAGCATAATAATTCAAAAATAGGACCCTCAGAGTTTGTTTAGAACCCCATGAACACAAATCAAACATGTAATCCTATCACAAACGACGTTCCGGATTCAATGGAACTGTCAGAATTCAAATTCAAGACCTCCTTGGTCCGGAACCCGAGAAAGATAGTTTAAACTAGTTAAAAACTCAAATACCCAAAATAATATTGGAAATTCTAGAAATTACAACGAGACCACTTTTAGCATTAGTTTTACCATTCAGAATCATTGGAAGTGTGGGAATTTTGATTCGATCTTTCGAACTCCGAATGTCGACCAAAGTCAAACTAATGATCCAAAATCAATTGAAAATGCAACTTTGAGTCCAAAATCTTCGTTATAACTCTAAGTTCAGTTCCAAAAGTTCTCCTAGACAAGATTTTGCATTCCGGAGGTGATGAAAATGACATAATTGCATTCTGACACCCAAAACTTAAAAATGACCTCAAAACTCAAAATTTCTCAAACTTAAGCCTTTTAAAAACTCTTTCTTTTAAAAAACTCCAACTTTTTACAAGATTTTTTAAATTCAACTTTTCAACTCAACCAACAATGACTTAAGGCAACTTCCAAGAAGGGCAAAATAGTAATTTAACTAAAATTTCTAAAAATGACCTTCATGATCATTACATTATCTACCACTAAAAATAATATTTATTCTCGAACATAAGGCAAGGGAGCATTCTAAAACCTCAAAGAGGTGAGGAAATTGGGCCCGCATATCAAACTTCATCTCCTAAGTAGCCTCACTCATGGGCTTGTGGCGCCACTGAACCTTCACTGAAGTTATTTCTTTTGTTCTCAACTTCTTGACTTGTCTGTCCAAAATAGTCACAGGCTCCTCCTCATTGGTCAAATCTGAACTCAACTGCACCGAATCAAGGGATAACACATGAGAATCATTAGGAACATAGCATCGCAATATAAATACATGAAACACAGGATGAACCAAGGATAAACTAGGTGGAAAGACAAGTCTACAAGCCACCTCTCCCACATGCTCAAGGATCTCAAAAGGGAAAATATAACTAGGGTTGAGCTTGACTTCTTCCCAACCCACATAACCTCCTTCATGGGAGAAATCCTCAACCAAACTCGATCTCTCTCCATAAACTCCAATGGTCAAATTCGCCAATCAACGTAACTCTTCTGGCGACTCTGGGTTGTCAACAATCTACTTTGAATCAAACACACTTATTGCATGGAATTTCTACGAAAAATCAGTGTCAAGGCTATCAACCACAACATAATCAAACCAACCTATGAGTGATCTACATCTCTGACCATATAATGCCTCAAAAGGGCCATCAGGATGCTGGAATGATAACGTTGTTGTACGTAAACTCAACCAAAGGAAAATGTTGATCCCATCTGGCATTAAAATCAACAACACAAGCCCTAAGCCTATCCTCAAGCACCTGAATAGTCCTCTCTGTGTCACAACTCAGACCTATGAACTAGTCGTAACATGACAATTGTGACATCCAAAGACATCCCACCTAAGCCTGGTGTTCATAACGTAAGCATTCACAAGGTATAATAAGCATACAAAAGAATAAACAAATGGAGGTACATAAAGTGTAAGAGTATCATAGTTCCCAAAAAAGAATATACATAAACTTATTAAGGTTAAAATCATTCCTTTACATCATAGACGTTGGCAGGGACTAGAACGTAGCTCACTAGCTCACCCTTAAGACATACATCATAAGGATAAAAGTGCAAAAGTCTAACATAAAAGAAATATCATAAGGCTTGTTATCGAAGCATGGAAACTCACCAATCTAGTCTTCCAGCTTAGGAATCTGAATGCTTGCCTCAATATGGAATGATCTCCTCATTGTCCGTCCCTACATGGGTAGATCATGTAGGCAAAAAAGTATGTGTTAGCACATAGAGTGTACTAAGTATGTAGGCATGCCATGAATCAAAGGACATCACAATAATATCAATATGCATAATCATGAACAATAGGTTAGGGACACAATATGCATGAGCATACCATTTAAAAATCATGAGAAGAAGCATCATAAAATCATTCTTAACCTTAGCCTACATATGTGGGAATAAGACCATAATCGACATATAAGACCATATGGACTGTTATATGGAATCTTGATGTGCACGTTACATCAAGCTAAGACGAATCTACTTTGCCAAGGTAAACTCGATCCTTATCCTGTAGGCTTTATCCTAGCACGGTGAGAACCATTATTTGAATCCACACTTTAGGCTCTATCGTAGCATGGTGAATGTCCATCATTTAGCTAATTGGATCCAATAACACACCTTTAAGGCATAAAACATGAACATCACTTCTATGGTTGCATATAGTTATGGGATTATGGAATCTACCCAAGCCCTCTTGGTGCTAAGTCATATCTCACGGAATACATAAATCATGAATGTACATAGATTTTAACATGGTTAAACTTCATTTAAAATATTGCTTTCATACTTCATAAATGGTCATCATAGCTTTCATGAAACCATCATGCCATACGAATAGTCCATCTGCTTTGCTTTCATCATAGTGTGGGAAGACATTCCCACCTTAACATCATCATAACATTAGGGTTTTTCATCACCCTCTTTATCATAGTATCATCATTGCTTTCATAACATCATTATTTTCATAATATCACCATCATTTAAATATGCTTTTCATACTTGAGATCATAGGAATAGAAATACATAGCTTTATCATAGGAGACTTGGGTTAAGTGTGGTCTCATGGATATTTGAGTCAAAATCATACAATTGAGTAGGATTCATAGAGAAAACATGCAATTGAAATCAAATTGGATCGTTAGCAAAGGAACCCCAAATAAAATTATTAAGCCCTAATCATGCATACTTTGAAATCACATACTTTTTGCTTGGAAATCATGTACCTCATGAAATTCAACATTATTCATGCATAATTAGTCATAATCATCATACAGAAATCATAATCTATATATTAGGATCATAGCTTAAAAACCCATAAAAAATCATCATGAATTTTGATGAAAAGAAGGTTTTGGATTGGGCTTCATGGATGAAACTAACCCATAAATGAAGCTCTACATACCTCAAGTATAATCCTTAGAATTGATTAGAGAAATCTGGAAATCCTTAATCAAACCTTCAAGCTTTTTGCTTCAATTGAACTCTTGACTTATCGAGAGAAATATTGATAAACCTTGAGAAAATTTCGGGGATTAAAAGCTTTGGATGACTTGGGAATAATACTTATAGGAACTAGGTCGGTTAAGGGGTTAGAGTAGCCAAAACGACGTAGTTTAGGACTTAGGTGGATTGAAAAAGTAAAAAATACCCTTTATTAAAATCTATCGGAGTCATCCATGAAACCTCTCTTACGGGTCGCAGATGCACTTACAACTCATAACTTGCTTTGTAGGTTAGGGTGTCATAAGGGTTGAGCTACTGGACTCACAACTTATGAGTTACGAATACACAGACGTCCCGTTGATAGACTTACGGACCATAGGTCCTTTGGTAACATAGTTCCAGACTTGGAAAATTTTTGATTCCTGAAGACCTTATCCTACGAGATCAACTTCGTAAGTAATTTTATGACTTTTCTGATAACACGTAAGTCAAATTTAAGAAATTCTTCAATTTCCATTTCCATTGGGCACTTCCACGAGACTACTTACAACTCATGGACCCTTCTACAGGTCGTAAACTAGATCGTAAGTTCTAACCATCAATAAATTTTCTATCCTTCAGTTTTCCAGGCCTAGAAACATGAGGGGTATTACAATATCTCCCCCTGGGGATCATTTTTCCTCGAATAAGATAGAATTATACTTGAATAGAATAGGAATATAGTCATCACCTTAGCATAAATGCAAAAATGCAACTTAATTATCATTTTTATAAAATCATCAAATTTATGCATCAAATATCATTCAAATATAATTTCATGATCATGCATACATGCAAATTAACAAGGGATACGTTTCTATAAGAAGTTTTGAAAGAATGGATCATATTAGGTACCTTAGGCTTGATTGGAAGAAAAGAGATAAGGGTATCATTTCATCATATTCGCTTCAACCTCCCAAGTAGCACTTTTAACTTGTGAATTTCTTCATAACACCTTGATGGATGCAACCTTTTTATTTCTCAATTTCTTTACTTGCTGATTCAAAATCTTAACCAATACTTCTTCATATGTCAAATCTTCCTCAATAGTCACATACTTCAATGGAGAAATAGAATTATGTTCACCCAAGAATTTCCTTTGCATTGAGATATGAAAAACCTGATAAACCATATCTAATTCCATAGGAAAATTCAATTCATAAGCTACCTTCTCAATTCTCTTTGCTATCTCATAAGGTCCCACATACCTATGACTCAATTTAGCTTTCTTGCTAACACATCACTCCCTTCATTAGAGAAACCTTCATATACACCCAATAACCTTCATTAAACTCTAGTTCTCTCCTTCTCACATTGGCATAAGACTTTTGGCGACTTTGGACAACATTCAACCTTTCCATTATGACTTTCACCTTCTCCATAGCGTCAAATACCAAATCTGATCCAATTAAGAAAATTTCTCCAACTTCAAACCATCCCATCGGTGATCTACATCACCTACATATAATGACTCAAATAAAGCCATACTAATACTTGAATAGAAACTGTTGTTATAAGTAAATTCAATAAGAGGTAAGTGATCATCTCAACTTCTTTTGAAATCAAGCACACAAGCCCTTAGCATATCTTTCAATATTTGTATGGAACTTTCAGCCTGTCTATCCATTTGAGGATGAAATGCATTACTTAACTTCACCTTTGTACCAAATCCTTTTTGGAATGACCTCCAAAAATGAGAAATAAATTGAGCACCCCTATCCGATATAATGGACAATGGTACCCCATGTAACTTCACCAACTCTTGAATATAAACTTTAGCATAATCCTCGCCACCATAAGAAGTCTTTACTGACAAAAAATGGGTTGTTTTCACCATTCTATCCACTACCACCCATACTGAGTCAAATTGCCTCCTAGTCTTTGGCAAACCCGTGTTGAAGTACATATTCACTATCTCCCATTTCCAAGTTGGTATCTTAATATCTTGTATCAAACCACCGGGTCTTTGATATTCTACTTTCACTTGTTGATAATTTGCACATTTCATCATACACCTTGCTATGTCTTTCTTCCTGCCATTCCACCAATACACTTCCCTCAGATCTCTATACATCTAGGTGGAGCTCGGATGAATAGAATACTTGGAATTATGATCTTTATCAAGTATCTTCACCCATAGTCCATCCATATTAGGTACACACAATCGCCCTTGATAACGCAATACTCTATCTCCCCTTGTGAAAAGACCTCCATCATCTTATCAACTACCAACTTCTTCAATTCAACCAAAGTATGATCCATGTATTGTTTTGCCTTAATTCCTTCCATCAAAGATAATTCCACCCCATTAGGTACTAACACACCACCATCACTCAGGCTAGCTGACCTTACACCCAAATAAGAAAAATTGTGCAATTCTTTGAGCAACTCTATATTTCCACTATCAACATGTGACATGTTGTCCATAGATACCCTGCTCAATGCATCGACCACAATATTAGCTTTACCGGGGTGATACATTATACTTATGTCATAATCTTTCAAAAGTTTAAACTATCTTCTTTGCCTTGGATTCAAATTCCTTTGGCTAAACACATATTGCAAACTCTTGTGGTCAGTGAATATATCAACATGTACCCCATAGAGGTAATGTCGCCAAATCTTCAATGCAAACACAACTACCAACAGTTCAAGATCACGAGTCAGATAGTTCTTTTCATGTACTTTCAATTGCCTTGGGGCATAGGAAATGACCTTTCCGTGTTGCATCAAAACGCAACCCAAACCTATATGTGAGGAATCATAGTACATAACAAAACCATCTAAACCATTGGGCAATGTCAAAATAGGAGTTGTAGTAAGACGGTCCTTCAATATTTGAAAACTCTTCTCACATTTTTCGACCATTGAAATTTCACCTTCTTTTTGGTCAAGCTTGTCAAGGGAGAAATAATGGAGGAAAAATCCCTCAACAATCCTTCTATAATATTCGGCCAAACCCAAAAAGCTTATAATATTAGATGGAGAAAATGGTCTAGGTCAATTTTTCACCACCTCCATTGTTTTGGATAAACTCTTATACCATCGCCCGAAATGGTGTGACCAAGAAAATCCACCTCCTTTAGCCAAATTTCACACTTGCTAAACTTGGGAAAGAGTTCCTTAGCTCTTAGTGTTTTCAACACAATCCTCAGATAGTCTTCATGGTCTTTCACATCCCTTGAATACACCAATATATCATCTATGAATACCACAAAAAACATATCTAAATATGGTTTGAATATCATGTTCATCAAATCCATAAAAGCAGCAGGGGCATTTGTTAGTTCAAATGACATAACCAAAAATTCAAAATGGCCATACTGAGTTCTAAATGTTGTCTGTGGGATATCATCCTCCTTCACCCTCAATTGGTGATATGTGGACCAGAGATCAATATTACAAAAGTAGCTTACACCTTGTAGTTGATCAAATAAGTCATCAATTCGTGGAAGTGGATATTTGTTTTTGATGGTTACTTTATTCAATTATCGATAATCTACACACATCTAAAGTGAACCATCCTTTTTCCTTACAAACAATACGGGAGCACCCCCTGGTGACACACTAGGCCTTATGAACCCTTTGTTAAGCAAGTACTTTAGTTGTTCCTTCAATTCTTTCAACTTCACCGGGGCCATGTGGTTTGGAAGTATAGAAATAGGTTGAGTGTAGGGCAAGAGATCAATACCAAAATCAATTTCCCTTGTGGGAGGAATACCAAGTAAGCCACCGGGAAGCTAATTTACTATGGTGACCGAATCAACATCCATGACTTGGACAATATGATATAGGCAACCTTTTGGAAATCAGTTTCATGGCTTTTATATAAGAGATAAACTTCCCTTTGAACATAAAATTGGTTCCTTTCCATTAAATAATAGGCTTATTAGGGACTTGGAATATGACCTTATGGGTCGTACAATCAATAGAAACATAGAATGCATGCAACCAATCCACACTAGGAATAGAATCAAAATCAGTCATATAAAGCTCAACTAGATCACATGAGAAAACTTTATGCAAGACCAACATGGGACAACTTTTATAGACTTTCTTGGATAGGATTGACTCAATAATAGGAGTATAGACCGAATAAGGTTCTAACAAGACTTCTGGAGACACATCAAACGCTACGGCAACATAAGGAGTAACAAAAGATATATTGGCACCGAGGTCAAACAAAGAATATACATCATAATCAAAGACTTAACAAATCAGTAACCACGTCGGGAGCCTCATCCACTTCTTGTCTAGTATGCAAAGCATAGAATCTATTACCACATAGGCTACCACCTTAAGCTTGGGCACCTTGTTCCACTTGCCCTTTTGATCCACTTAACTTTGGGGACAACCTTCCTTACCCTTATTAGCCATATTAAGACACTTGGAAATCTTGTATCCCATCTTTCCACAACCAAAGCATGTACCAGAACCTTTCAAACATTCACCAACATGGTTTCTCTCACATTTGAGGCATCTAGGAGGAAATGCACCACCTTTCACCATATTACCTAGAGCTTTAGGATTACACCCTTTTCCTTTGTCAAACCTTTGAGGAACACCTTTTAAAGATCCTTGGCCTTGTTAGAATCATTCACCACCAGATTTACCATGAGAGAACCCACCATCACAACGAGCCCTCTTGGACTCTCTTGTTCTCATCTTTTGCTACTTTTCACTTTCCACTTGTTCGACATAGGTCATGAATCTAGAGATATCCATTTCCTTAATGAGCATGACGTCTTTACATTCCATGTTTACCAAGTTGGACACACCCAAAGTGAACTTATTCATATGAGCCCTAGACTCGGCCACCAAAGAGGGAGAAAATTTGGAAAACTTAGTGAACTTGAGGGCATACTCCCTCACACTCATCCCTCCTTGCTTTAGATTGATGAACTCTATCATCTTAGCTTCTCTTAGCTCAAAAGGGTAGAAAAGATAAAAAAAAGTGGCCTTAAACAACTCCCAAACTATGGCACCTTCTTCAACTCTCTCAGACTTCCATTGAGTGAACCATACTTGAGTAACTCCTTAAGCGGATATGTCGCTAGTTTGGCTTTCTCTTTGGATGACATTCCCATAATCTCTACCACTTTGTGCACCTCATCAACAAACTCTTGTGGATCCTCATCCACCTTTGAACCATGAAACTCTGAGGGATTCATTCTAGCAAAATCCCTTATCCTCAAAGCCGGAGTAGGAATCTTTGGGGAAGCAATATCTTAAGCCAACATAGTGATCACAACTCTGAACTCACCATTAGAAACTTAGTTTGCTTGAAAGACTTGGGGCGCTTGAGGAGATGCAAGAGCTTGGTTTGCATTAGCATTATTTCCCCTTGGCAATGGAGCACGTCATGGAGCTATTTTTGAAAACACCAAGGGACAAACATTAGGATACAGAAGCATTAAAGGCACGACATAGAGTTCAAAAGAAGTGAAGTTTTCCTAAAACATCTCATAGCCTCCTATTCATAGATATGGTGTGCTTCACACCAATGAACAAGACTCTACTCGACGTGGCATATCGGACTCCCTAGGATTCTTTCAAACCTTGTGCTCTGATACTATTTTTATCACGACCCAGACCAAGGGCCTAGACATGACACGATGAAAGTTACACCCGAAGGCATCTTATCCAAGCCTCATGTTTAAATCGTAATAATTCATAAGGTGTAATATGCATACAAGAGAATAAACAAGCGAAAGTACATAAAGTGTAAGAGTATCATAGTCCCCAAAAGGGAATATACATCAACTCATTAAGGTCAAAATCACGCCTCTACATTATAGATCTTGGCGGGGACTAACACATTACTTATTGACTCACGCTCAAGACATACATCATAACAATAGAAGTGCTAAAGTCTCAATATAAAAAAATATCATAAGGCTTGTTTTCGAATCAAGGGAACTCACCAATCTAGTCTTCCAGCTTAAAAATCCGAATGGTCACCTCAATATGGAATGATATCCTCATCGTCCATCCCTACATGGCTAGATCATATGGGCAAAGAAGTATGCGCTAGCACATAGAGTTTACTAAGTATGCAGGCATATCATGAATCAAAGGATATCACAATAATATCAATATGCATAATCATGAATAATAGGTTAGGGACATAATATGCATGAGCATGACATTTAAAAATCATGAGAAGAAGCATTATAAAATCATTCTTGACCTTAGCTTACATATATGGGAATAGGACCATAACTGACATATAAAACCATGCAGACTATTACATAGAATGTTAATGTTCACTCTATAACAAGCTAAGAGGAGTCAACTTTGCCAAGGTAAACTCGATCCTCACCCTATAGGCTCTATCCTAGCACGATGAGAACCATCATTTAACCCCAACCTTTAGGATCTATTCTAGCATGGTGAGTGTCCATCATTTAGATAATTGGATCCAATAGCACACCTTTAAGGCATAAAACATGAACATCATTCCTATGGTGGCACATAGTTTTGGGATATGGAATCTATCAAAGCCCTCTCGGTGCTAAGTCATATCCCAGAGAATACATAAATCATGAACATACATAGCTTTCAATATGATTAAACTTCATTTGAAATCACACTTTCATACTTCATAAATGGTCATCATAGCTTTCATGAAACTATCATGCCATATGAATAGTCTATCTACTTTGCTTTCATCATAGTGTGGGTAGACGTTACCACCTTAACAACATCATAAAATTAGGGGTTTTCATCACCTTATTTATCATAGTATCATCGTAGCTTTCATAACATCATCATTGTCATATATCATCATCATTTAAAATATGCTTTTCATACTTGAGATCATAGACATAGAAATACATAGATTTATCATAGCATACTAGGGCTAAGTGTAGGCTCATGGATATTTGAGTCAAAATCATACATTTTAGTCGGATTCATAGAGAAAACCTACAATTGAAATCAAATTGTATTGTTAGCGAAGGAACCCACATCAAATTATTAAGCCCTAATCATGCGTATTTTGAAATCATATATTTTTTGCTTGGAAATCATGTACCTCATGAAATTCATCATAATTCATGCATAATTAGTGATAATCATCATATAGGAATCATAATCCATGTATTAGGAATCATAGCTTAGAAACCCATAAAAGATCATCATGAATTTTTATAAAAAGAAGGTTTTGGATTAGGCTTCATGAATGAAACTAACCCATGAATGAAGCCCTACATACCTCAAGTAGAATCCTTAGAATTGTAGAGAGAAATCTGAAAATCCTTAATCAAACCTTCAAGATTTTTGCATTGATGGAATTCTTGACTTAGAGAGAGAAATATTTAAAACCCTTAAGAGAATTTTGGGGATTATAGGCTTTGGATGACTTGGGAATAAGACTTAGAGGGACTAGGTCGGTTAGTTAGAGTAGCCAAAATGATGTTGCTTAGGACTTAGGTGGATTTGAAATTCAAAAATACCCTTTATTAAAATATGTCAAAGCCATGCACGGAACCACTCTTATGGCCCATGGATGCACTTACGTCCCATAACTTGCTTTGCGGGTTAGGGTGTAACAAGGGTTGAGCTACTAGAATCACAACTTTTGAGTTATGAATATACATACATCTCATCGATAGACTTATAGACTGTAGGCTCATTTATAGAATGGTTCCAGACTTTGAAAAAATTTTATTCGTGAAGACCTCTTCCTATGAGATCAACTTACGGGTCATAGGTAATCTTACAACTCATTTCATAACACATAAGTCAACTTTCTAAAATTTTTCAATTTCCATTTCTAATGGGCACTTCCACGAGATTACTTACAACTCATGGACCCTTCTACAAGCTGTAAACTAGCTCATAAGTCCTAACCATCAGTAAATTTTTTGTCCTTCAGTTTTCCAGGGCTAAAAATATAAGGAGTATTACACTCTAACTGACTATATCTCTAGGGATGAAAAGTTGTACTCAAATCTAGTCAGGAACCCAGGTCATGCTGCAATGCCTTCCAGAAATAGGATGTAAACAATGAGCCACGATCTGACACAAAAGAAATCAGGACCCCATGAAGTCTCACTATCTGACTAATATAAGGTTGATCTAGCTTCTCGACTATGAATTTCACTTTGATCGGGATGAAGTGGGCGGACTTTGTCAATCGGTCCACCACCATCCATATAGTGTCAAACCCATCAACAATGGGAGGTAAGCCAACTACGAAGTCTATGGTGATGCATTCCCACTTCCACTTGGGAATGAGCATCCTCTGTAACTCTCCACCTGGCCTCAAATGCTAACACTTGAACTGCTGACATGTTAAGCATCCAACCACAAACTCAGAAATGTCCCTCTTTATGCCACACCTCTAGTAATGCTTGATCAAATCGTGACACTTCTTAGTTATCCTCAGGTGAATGGGATAACTAGCACAATGATCCTCCTCTAGGATCAATCTAATCAAATCACCTACCTTAGGCACAAAAATCCTGCCCCTAATCCTCAATACACCCTCAGAATCAAGCTTGGCTTCCTTGTTCTCCCCTCTAATCACCTTGTCACGAATTTGACATAGCTTCTCATCCTCAAATTGTGGACTCCTAATCTAATCCATCAAGGAGGAACAAGACTCCAAGAAAGCAGTACACCACCATCCTCAGAAAGCTGCAATCTCACCAACCCATTAGCTAACATTTGAACATCCCTAACCAAGGGTCACTCCTCCACCCAAATAGTTGTAAGATTCCCCATATTAAAAGACTTCCTACTCAAAGAATCTACTACCACATTGGCCTTACCTGAGTGATATAAGATAGTCACATCATAATCCTTTAGAACCTTTATCCACCTTTTCTATCTCAAGTTCAGCTCCTTCTGATTGAATATATACTGTAGACTACGATGATCGATGAAGATGTCACAGTGAATGCGATAAAGATAGTTCCTCCATAGCTTCAATAAAAACACAACAACTGCCAACTCCAAATCATGGGTGGGATAGTTCTTCTCATGAGTCTTCAACTGTCTAGAGGCCTAAGCTATTGCTTTTCCCTTTTGCATCAAGACTCCACCCAAACCAACCCCAAAAACATCACAATACACTGTGAACTCAACACCCTCCTCTGGCAAAGTCAATATAGGATCACTGGTCAACAATAACTTGAGTTTTTGGAAGCTCTCCTCATACTCTTTTGGCCAATGAAACTGGGCATTCTTCTGAGTGAACCTAGTTAATGAAGCTACTACAGAAGAAAAATCTTGAACAAATCGCCTCTAATATCCAGCTAAGCCTATAGAACTCCAAATCTCGGTAGCCAAAGTAGGTCTAGTCCAACCTTGAACCACTTCAATCTTTGTTAGATCAACCTGAATACCCTCTCTAGATACAATATGACCTAGGAATGCCACCGAAGTTAGCCAAAACTCGTACTTGGAGAATGTAGCATAAAACCTCTCCTCTTTAAGCTGTTGAAACACAATCCTCAAGTGCGGCTCATGATCCCCTTTGGTCTTGGAGTAGACAAATGTATCATTGATAAAGACAATAACACATGAATCCATATATGGCCAGAATACACCATTCATCAACACCATAAATACTATTAAGGAATTAGTCATCCCAAATGACATCACAAGAAACTCATAGTGCCCATACCTTATCTGAAAACTTGTCTTAGAAATGTCAGAATCCCTGATCCTCAGCTGATGATATCCAAATCTCAAATCAATCTTAGAAAATACAGCTACATCCAGAAGCTGATCAAATAGGTCATCAATCCTAGGTAGAGGATACTTGTTCTGAATCACCACCTTGTTCGATTGCCTATAATTAATACACATTCTTATAAATCTATCCTTCTTTTTTACAAACAAGACAGGGCACCCCAAGGCAATACACTAGGGCATATGAACCCCTTATTCAATAAATCTTGGAGTTGTTCCTTTAGCTCCTTCAACTCAGCTGGATCCATACAATAGGGAGGAATAAAAATGGGATTGGTACCCGACTTAAGATCAATAACAAAGTCAATATCCTTATCAGGAAGGACTCTAGAAAAGTCTATAGAAAACACATCAACAAACTCCTAAACAATAGAAATAGACTCCATCGGTGGTGGCTCAACACAAGTATCACGAATAAAGGCCAGATAAGCAAGACAACCCCAATTTATCAAATTTTGTACAAACTAGGATAGGAACCACTCAAACCCTGCCATATAATGTTCGATCTCCCAAGAATAGCTAAAGTCACGATCTTAGCATAACAATCAGGAATAACCCGATGAAGAAAAAGTTAATCCATCCCCAATATCACCTAAAAACCAACTATATCAAGTATAATGATGTTAACCCAAGTATCATAACCATATAAGGAGACAAGATAGGATCAGTACACCCGATCCACTACTAAAGGATTACCTACCAGGGTAGATACGTATATGGGAACATGCATACACTCACATAATAGATCAAACTCAATAGAGAAATATGTATATACATAAGAATACATGGATCCAGGATCAAATAATACTGATGCTAGCCTATGATAGACTGGAATAATACCTGTAATGACTGCATCTGATGCCTCGGCTCAGGCTTTCCAGAAAAAGCATAGAAATGTATGCCTCTACCCTTAGTTGTCTGAACAAGACCTCTACCACCCTATTACCCCATAATGTCACTTGTACCCCTACCTGGAGTTTGTCTACATTTTCTAGGCTAACCTTTACCATAACCCTTAATCTGAGGGATGGTATCTCTGACTGAAGGTGCCTGCTCTCTAATTGGTGCCGCTGAATAAGAGCAGTGTGGCCCCACATGAGTTTGGTAAGGGAAAAAATATAAGCATATGATCCAGAGATCCACACCTATAACAAGATCTCAGGTAAGAAGAGTGCTGAGAAAATTGAGGGGGAACACTGTAACCACCTTGGCTCGTAGGCCTTAATCGGGAACTGGAAGCCCTCTGTCCTTGACTGTAACTATGAGAACCAGAAAGGCCTTGACCACCCTCTGAATCAAGCAATGATGCATAGACTGACCCTCTATATAGAGGAGCACCACCTTTCCTATGGAAGCCTCTACCTTTGGAAGAAGTTCCAATGAAGTGACTCAAACACCGGATCCTCTTGGGGTCTCCAAACTCCTTATTCAATAGTAACTCCACCTCCTTGGCGGTACCAACTATAGTTTGGATAGAAGTAACCTTCTATGAGGACCTGAACACACAAGAGTGGATACCAATCCCTTCACAAACCCGCAAACTCTTTCTGCCTTTGTGGGAATTAGTGACAAAACATATCGAGAAAACTAGTAAAAGTTGGCATCATACTTAGCTACGATCATGCCATCATGGGTCAAGGTCTCAAATCTAGACCAACTCTTCTCTCTAACACTCTAGGGAATGAACCTCTATTGAAACGCCTTAGAAAACACCTCCTACTCAATTGTTGGGGACCCTTCTATCTTGGAGCGCAAATAACACCGCCACTACTCTCGAGCTGATCCCCTCAATTATAAAGCAACAAATTAAATTCCACGTGAATCCAGTAGGCCCATAACCTCCAACAATCATAACTTAATGTAAGACACTCATAAGAAACTTCTCCCTTACCACCCTGAAACTAAGGTGGTTTCATATTTTGAAACCACTCGTATCTTTACTCATTATCAACTTCCAATATCGGCTTATGAGAAACTTGAGCTGGAGGAACCATTTGAGCTGGCGTATCAACTGACACATTCTAAGGTATATAAGGTGGCTGGCCCACAGAAAGATGAATGGTCTGCCATATAATTAACATAACCCTGGGGCTGCTCCAACACCTGAGGAAGGGGAACCTTACCCCTAGCTAGTACCTGGAGTACACCTCGAGCAATAGTCTCCAATATACCCATCATTCTCTAAAGTGTGCCTTGAAGAGTAACTGGATCCTCGGCCTTTGAAGGATTATGGTACTGCCAAGGCTCGACTAGAGGCTCAAGTGACATGGCTATATCATAATCCTTTGTAGGAGCTATGCCTTGGGCACATCCTCAGCCATACCTCGACCTCTGGGTCTACCTCTAGCTCTAACTCTGCCCTGAGCTGGGGCCTCAATAGTAGCCTCAAGAGCTGGCTCCTTAGCTCTACCCGAAGATAAGGATTTGTTCTTAGCCATCTGCTAAAAAAATACACATTCAATAACCTCACAATAATCACGCACGACATGAATTGAAAGATCAAATGGGAAATTTCCTAGCAGTCTTCGTAGCCTTTCAAAGATAAGTAACAAACATCTCCACACAAATCCTTAAGACTCTACTGGATTGGGCTTGTACACATGTGATACCTAAGAACCTAGTGCACTGATACCAAATTATCATGACCTAAAAATTGGGCGTGATGGCACTTGCCTAACCCTCCAAGACAAGTAAGCCAAAACCTTCCCAATTCAAGAAAATAAACCAAAGTGGAAGAGATAAAGTCTAAATATAGGACAAACACTAGTATATAAATTCTATAAAACCATTCCAAGAATAGTGTTTTATGTACAAACCTCTAGTACTAAATACAATAGAAAATAAATACAAGTCAGAGTCTCAAACCTCAAATAGAACATAAGGTAATTGGAAAGGGACTCCAAGAGTCTGCCAAAATAGACGAGTTGTGTCACGACTCGGGCCTAGGGCCTAGGGGTGACTGGCTAATGGGAACACAAAAGTCCCCAAACAAGCCTAATAATATCTATATGCACATCATCAATTCAGAAGCTCATAGTTAGATTACCTATAATCATTAAATGATTCTAAGGGATAGGGATAGATGACTCAAGTTATGGGGTAAGGGGTATGGATCCGTTGGCACACAATTCAACACATAAGTCTAAGGGACGGAAATATGGTACTCAAGCTATGAGGATGTGATAGGGAAAGGGATTTACATGATCCCATAGGATATAGAAAATAAGGACTAAGGGGAGAGTAAACATTACTCACACTATGGGGATAGAACGAGGCTTAGTACTTCCAACATTTTCCACACCTTCTCATAATCACATTAGCATAGCATAATACATAATCATAGAATCCCAAGCATCGAGATAACATACATGTATGAAGGATTACATGATGTCCAACAATAGCTCTAATACATAGAACTGGACAGGGGCAAAGACATGACCCAGACTCACCCTTAAAGTAAAGACATAAGTAAACATAGCATGATGGGTAGATAGAAGGTGGGTCTTGTCCTTGGAGTAAAGGACACGCCACTAGAAAGTCTCACAATCCAATCTATCCGTCAAGATATGGATGAAGATAGTCTCCGATCCGTACATGGTTAGATCATGTAGGCAAAAGTATTGGTTGGTACGTTTGAATATACTAAGTATGCAGGCATGCAAATGCTTATGAACATATTAACCTGCAATCAATGTTAGATGACAAGGGATTATATATAGAAAGAAGTATATAGGAAATAATATAATATCAATATGCCTTGAAATCTATGATGCATGAATGCCATAATACTTCAACATATGGGGATGTAACTATAATCGACATCTAAGCATATGCGAGCTATTACATGAACTCCGATGTAAAGACTCCACACCAAGATGAGATTAGACTACTTGCAAAATGTAGCCCAAACTACACCTTATGACTTGGTTTTTTTCAGTATGATGGCCCATGAATCATAATCATCCCTTAAAGGGGCATAAACATATCCTACACTGGCAGGTAGTTATGGGAAGGGACACTTTAAATAAGGACCTCTTAGGTCGATCCCCCACCTCCAATCTCATATTGTTCTAAGTCAACATACCATGGGAATACATATACATATACGTGCTTTTAAATGGAGAATAAGTCTTTTCAAATCTTAATCATGCATACTTAGGCTTAAAATCCAAACAAACTTCATACTCGTGCATACATGGGTTAAAAGGCCAAATCATACTTCAATACATGAATACATGCATATGTGTAGCTCATTCATACTTATACATGATGGTGAATCCTCACCCTTAGATACTTAAAAGCCATATCATAGACATTATGTGATCACATGTCATGTCATAATCATATTTGCTTGAAATCATAGTCATAATCATAATTAGGTCATAACCCACATCATAAATCTCATGAAAATACTTATTAATGCATGTATATGCCATGAGGAATGAAAGAATAGCATGAAAAATTAGAATTCATAATTAAGATAACATAATAGGAAGAAATCATATGAAATCCATGAAGAAAATAACAATTAAAGCATACTTGAATTTACCCATGCATAAATTCATAGATTAAAGGGACATCCATATTTAATTCTTAATAAAACCTATGTTAGTCATAATAATAAGATTCAAATAATCATAGAATCAATAAAGAAGTTCATCCCATTGCTCAATTTCAACAAATTACAACTAATTTAAGAGACCTTTTTGCAAATCATACTTAAAAATCATAAAATTTAAGAAATAGATTTTTAGGTCTTCATGATTGGAAGGGAATCATGAATCAATCCCACATACCTTGAATAACAAGAAGAATTAGGATGGAATTGACTTGAATTGAAAGCCCTCTTTAAATCCTAGCTTGGATCCTCAAAGCCTTGCTTGAATGGAGTCTTAGGAGATAGAATTTCTTAGAGTCTTAAATATTTGAATGAGAATGAATAGTAATGAAGGAGTATAGGATGACTTAGGGGGTTAGGATAGATGAGAAAGTAATAAAAGACCCTTAAAATAAACTAAAATTATGAGAATACCATTAATATAGTGGACTAGAATTACCCAGGGCACCCGTACAAATGCACCACGGTCCGTAAAAAGCTCGACAGACCGTACAAGTGTCTATGAAGGGTCCCTCATCGTCGAGATGGTACTTCATACTTAGAAAATTCTAGGACTATGCCTTGGTGAGACCCCACCACAAGCTGTGGTGGGTTGCACGACCCATACCAGGTGCGCGTGGTGGCACCCTTGGCTAGACAATGACTCTCAAGCCAAGGTATATCCCATGAGCCCCTTTCACGACTAGTAGTGAGGACCACGAGCCGTGAAAGGCTCAGTGGAGGGCTACTTGGCCTCAAACCTTCCCTGGAGCCTCAAGAAACCATGAAAATGGCCAATGGTCACCCCAAGGCTGCCTCCACTACTCATGGACCTCTCCACATCTTGTGGAAGTGACCTTTGAGAGGCACCTTGGTCCAAAAATGTTGGAAACCCAATTTTAAGCATCATCAAGGCCTCTCGAGGTCTGAATCCTTACATAATCTTCCCCTTGAGAACATTCATCCTCGAATGAGCTAAAAAATAGCTTGAAAGACTTGACTTGAGCATGAAACATTTTAACATGAAGACATAATTAATAATTCATCCCTTGAAAATCATGAAATTATTAAAACTCTTGTCAAAACACTATTTAAACTATTTTGATGCACATGTATACATGTCATCACATGAAAGCATAAGAGTGAGAGAAGTAGGATCATTTAGGATAGGAAGAACCCAATAACTTAGGCTTGAGTAGATTAGAAAAGGTAGGGATATTGCCTCATCATGTCTGACTTCGCTTCCCTTGTAGCACTCTCCATATGTTGATTCCTTCAAAGCACTTTAACTGATAACACATCCTTGTTTCGAATCTATTTCACTTGTCTATCCAAGATTTCAACCGAAACCTCTTTATAAGTCAATTTCTCTTCAGCCTCAACACCTTCCAAAGGTACAATAAAACTAGGATATCCAATCAACTTCCATAATATTGACACATGAAAACTTGGTGGACAAAACTCATATCCAAAGGAAAATCAAGCTTATAGGTCACCTTGCCAATCCACCCAATTATCTCATAAGGACTTGCATATCGGGGACTTAAATTTCCCTTTTTACCAAAACACATTACACCCTTCATGGGAGAAACCTTCACATACACCCAATCAACGATAAATCTCTCTTCCTAACATCTGAATAAGACTTTTGATGACTTTGAGCTATCTTCAACCTTTCCCTAATCATCTTCACCTTTTACATGGCCTCCAACACCAATTGCGAGCCTATTAATTCCATCTCACTTGACTTAAACTATCCCACCGGGGATCTACACCTTCTCCCATACAAAGCCTCAAACGGTGCCATACCAATGCTAGCATGAAAACTATTGTTGTAGGCAAACTCGATAAGTGGTAAAGGATTATCCCAATTTCCCTTGAATTCCAACATACAATCCCTCAACATGTCCTCCAAAGTTTGAATTATCCTTTTGGCTTGTCCATTGGTTTGAGGATAAAAAGTGATACTCAACTTTACCTTTGTGCTAAGTTCCTTTTGAAATGATTTCTAAAAGTGAGAAGTAAATTGGGTATCATGATCTGATATCGTAGATATAGGCACACTATGCAATCTAACTAACTCTTGGATATACAACTTTTCATAATCTTCAACATTGAAAGTAGTCTTAACTGGTAGAAAATGAGCTAATTTGGTCATCCTATAAACAATAACCCAAATCAAATCAAATTTCTTCCAGGTATGAGGCAATCCAACCACGAATTCCATATTCACATCCTCCCACTTCCAAGTAGAAATCTCAATATCATGAGACAAACCGTCAGGCCTTTGATGTTCCTTCTTCACTTGTTTACTGTTTGGATATTTAGATACAAACTTGGCTATGTCTTTCTTCATACTATGCCACCAATGCACTTCCTTTAAATCCTGATACATTTTGGTAGATCCCAAATGTATAGAATATTGAGAGTTGTAGGCTTCACTCATGATCAAATCTCTAAGACCATAAACATCTGGAACACATAATTGATCTTGATACCAAAGCACACCATCTCCCTCTTGGGCGAAAACCTCTATTTTATTTTCAGCAACCAATCTCTTCAACTCAACTAAAGACGGGTCCAAGTCCTGCTTTGCCTTTACATTAACAACCACAGAAGACTCAACCCCATTGTGAACATGAATGCCACCATCATTAGAGTCAGCCAATCTAACGCCCAATCTATCCAAGCAATGAACATCTTTTATCAACTCTTTCTTTCCCTCATCAACATATGATACACTACCTATACATAGCCTACTAAGAGCATTAACTACAACATTTTCCTTGCCAAGATGATATTGAACACACATGACGTAGTCCTTAAGATGTTCCAACCATATTCTTTACCTCAAATTAAGATCTCATTGAGTGAACACATATTGCAAACTCTTGTGATCGATGAAAACATCAACATGACCCCATATAAATAATGTCTCCAAATCTTCAAAGCAAACACCACAGCCGCTAACTCAAGATCATGAGTCGAGTAATTTTGTTCATGCACCTTCAATTGCCTCGATGCATAAGCTATCACCTTACCATATTGCATGAGCACACTTGCCCTACTTTTGAGTTAACTTAGTCAATAGAGATGCAAGGGATGAGAAACCCTCAACAAATCTTTGATGATAACTAGCCAATCTAAGACAACTCAAAATATCATTAGGAGTCAGTGGTCTAGGCCAATTCTTCACAATATCAGTCTTCTTTGGATCAACTTTAATGCCATTATTGATATCACGTGGCCAACAAAAGCTACTTAACCCAACCTCAAATGGATATCACGTGGCCAACAAAAACTCACATTTACTGAACTTGGCAAATAATTGTTTCTCCCTGAAAGTCTGAAGAACCAATCTCAAATGATCCATATTCTCTAACTTACTTCGCGAATAAATCAGAATATCATCGATGAAGACAACAACAAAACTATCAAGAAATGGCTCGAACACCTGCTTCATGAGATCCATAAATATTATCGGAGCATTAGTTAAGCCAAAGGACATTACCACAAACTCAAAATGCCCATATATGGTCTAAAAGGTTATCTTGGGAATGTCACACTCCTTGACCCTCAACTGATGATAACTTGAATGGAGGTCAATCTTTGAAAATTGAGTTTCTCCTAAAAGTTGGTCAAATAAGTCATCGATCCTTGGCAATGGATGATGGTCACTTTATTCAATTGTCAATATTAAATACACATTTGAAGTGACCCATCCTTCTTTCTCACGAATAACACAAGAGAACCCAAGGCAATATACTTGGTCTAATAAGGCTCTTCTTCAACAAGTTCTTTAGCTTATCCTTCAACTCCTTTAAGTCAGCTGGTGCCATACGAAAAGGAGGTATGGAAATAGGTTGAGTATTAGGAAGAAGATCAATGCCAAAGTCCACTTCCCTTTCGAGAGGAATATCAGGCAAATCATTGGGAAAAACATCTGGAAACTCATTAACCACGAGAACTAACTTAAGAGTATGTGACTTAGAATCCACATTCTCTGATCCTCATAATATAATAGATGCACCCCTTAGAGATCATTTTTTGTGCTTTAATATAGGAAATATACCAACCTTTAAAAGTGAAGTCATTACCCTTACAATTAAGAATAGACTCATTTGAAAACTAAATCTTAACCTTCTGGGTTCTACAATCAATAGAGGTATAAGAAACATGCAACCTATCCATCCCAAGAATGATATCAAAATTGAACATCTCAAGTTCTACAAGATCACAAGGAAGGACATTATGTAAGACCAAAATAAGACAACCCTAATAGACACTTCGAACAATAATAGACTTACCTATAGCAGTATAGACTTAAAAAGTCTCCCTCAAGATTTCAGGACTCAAATCAAATTTAACTGCCTAAAGATGAGTCACAAAAAATAAATTTTCACTCAGATCAAGCAAAGCATAAGCATCAAAATCAAAGAATTTTAACATACTAGTCACCATATCTGGAGTCTCCTCTACCTCCTATCGAGAATGTAAGGCATAAAACCTGTTGTTCCTGGGAGCACCACCTTGTTGATCTCTCAGTTGGACTTGATTATCTTGCCACTTGGCCCTGACCCTTCTTAAGAGCTTTAGGACAGTTAGCAACCTTGTGGCCCATATCACCACACCCAAGGCAAGAACCCTTATTTTTCAAACACATACCCAAGTGACTTCTTCCATATTTGTTACACTGAGGATATATTAGACCACCCCTTACCGGTGCCTTGAGAGGAGGTACTCTATTATTGGAAACCCTGGAATTTGAACCTTAGCCCTATTGGAAGAGACCATTACCACCACCACCACTTCTAGAGTTCGTGATCCTACCATCATAACATGCTCTCTTAGGATCATTCATTCTCCTTTCCTTGAGCTTCTCCCCTTCAATCTCCTCAGCATAAGTCATAAGTATGGAAATGTACATCTCTTGAATGAGCATATTCGTACAACATTCTTTCAAAACTAAATCAAAGATCCCAGAAATAAACTTGTGCATTCTTGCACAGGGATCAACCACTAGCATAGGAGCATACTGTAACAACACAATTTTTTTTGAAATCTCCTCATGATTGGACTTATATGATGTACTACTCGTAATGCTTAAGTTTTGGTATCCAGGGGTTGAGTTTAAGTGGCCGAATGCAAAATGGGCTAGTTGGTGACCTAGAAGGACAGTTTTGGTAGTGTACTTCAAATGGTCACAAATCTTTATGTGGGATGAACCATGTGTCTGCAACATATCAAATTGAAGATATTTGAGTTAGCTTCAAAACAAAACTGGTTTAACTTAATTTAGAGTTCGGATGAGGGAGATATGGCCCAAACAGGGAGACTGTCTAAAATTCGAAAGACATTGGAGATAGGCTCAGAAAAGTGGCTAAGGGAAGAGCCACGGACCGTGAAACTTAGCACGGTATGTGTGGGGTGTGTTAAAATGTTCCAGTGATCAAGGAATGGCCTAGAACCACCCCTAAGACAAGTGTTGGACCACGAGACCTTGAACGACTCGTTTGAGCCCAAATGGTCCGTGTACTATCCCATTAAGAGGGACAGTAGCTAGGCCAAGCCATGGAAAAGGATGGGAGCCTAAGTTTTGTCACATGGAACCCTTACATGTCTATTCAACCTCCAAATGGTCCATCAAAATGCTCGTCAAGTATTACAGAAAGTCCTCCGAGAGTTCGCGTTGGAAATTTGGTTATGGGAGGTTTGACGGAAGGGGAGACAGCCAGTGTGACATTTGATGGAACTGTAGCAACCATCTGACACTGTGTCCAGTTAAAAGCTCCATTTTATTAATGGTATTTTCGTGATTTAACATTTCTTTAAGCCACTTTTTGGTACCCCAGGGTCTCCTAAACCTCTAAAATATTCCCCAAACCCTCATTTATCCATTCAAACACTCCTCCACTCTCTCTTGAAATCCTAAGACTCTCTTGGACTCCATTGAAGTAAGCTTGTAGAATTTGGGGAAGAAGACCTTGACTAAGTTTGACCTTGCTAATTGTTGGCAAAATTAAGGTATGTGGGACTTGATTCAAGGATCCTCTTTCATCCTTGAAGACCCTATAAACCCAAACTCTTTAAATTTGATTTTTAAGCTTTCAATTAAGTTATGGTTTCTTCAAATATTATTGTAGATTAGTGTTGGGACTTGAGTGCTGTAGTTTGTAGGTGATTTAAACATGATTTTACACTTGAATTCATGAATGATTATTGAAACCCTTATTGATCAACTTTTATGTTCAATTTCATGATTTAATTAAGCATGGGTAACTTGCATTATGACTTATTCATGGATTTTTACATATTTTAAGATGAACTACCTTGCAAATTGTTAAATCAAGTTTGGATTCCATTACCCATGATCTTGAACTTCATTCATGGCATATGTATGGTTACTTTTATGATGAAACTTTTGATGAACCTTGATATGATAAGTTTTGTTAAGGCTTGTGATCACATAGTGTCTCTGTTTTGGCTCTATGAGCATTTTGGGTGCTTGCACCATTATGATTCCGTTCTGAAGCTTGATATGATAAGCTATGTAGATGAGCTACTCATATTGAATTGACAAGATATGATCATGATACGTTTTGTAAGTTTTGATAAGTTTTGACTTAAACATGAATAAGATTTGAACTATGGTTCCATTTTGACTAAGTATATGCCTGTTTTGAAAGCTAATGTAAGTCCTCCGATTTAAATGTTGCATGTATCTATACATAATCCCGTAGGATGAGACTTAGCACCGAGGGATTTGAGTCAAGGTGACTATCTCCACAGGATCCATACTCCTTTCCGTCAAACCATGTGCCACCATGGGTTTTCTCCCTAGATAGGGATTGATCTGTTTTGTATCCCCTTGTTTAAGGGTGTTAGGATACTACTTGAGAAGTAGTACTGGGTTCGGGTAGTGGCTCGCCTGGGTCTTTTTGTCTTTGTCAGTTGAGGTACATCCCCGCTATATGTATGATCATAGGATTACATCTCATGCATCATGGCATGACATATTGTTATATTACTCTTTGGCTAAATGCATTCCTTTTGTATCACTTGTCCCCTTGGCATGTTGTTGGTCACACTATTCTTTTTATATGCCTTGCATGCCCGCATACTTAGTGCTTAATTGTGCTAATCCATATTCTTTTCTACATGTTCTAACCATGTAGAGGACGAGGGTGATTATTACATTCTTTCGGACGATGTTTGATATTCATTGAAGACTTGCTAGTGGTGATCCCTCTTGTTCAAGGGTAATAGCCACTGTCTATCTACCTCTTTATTTTCATGTATTTACTTTCTTCGAGTTGAGGGTGAGCCTCAAGCTTCTCGAGGCCCCGCTCATCTATGTAGAGGTATTGTTGGACAAATCTTACTCTTGTACGTTTGACTTGTATGTTGGATATTTGGCTATGTAATATGATGCTATTTCACTTGA
>JBCEWC010003960.1:0-28585 GCA_038996855.1 Solanum aculeatissimum | reverse complement strand
TGACTTGAACTATTCCAAAATATTAACATAAAAAATGTGAATTTTTAGAAGTGTTTGGCCAAAATTGGGTGTCAACACATCTCACACTTGATTTTAAAAGTAAAATATAGTAAATTACTTTTGAAAATTAGGAAGGTGGTTGTATGTGTGAACCTTAGCTTAGGATAAGAAATGTCATATTTTACAAAACACAAGAAAGATGTAGGGTATATAAATAAGGATGTCTTACATTCTAATGACACATTTAAAGTTGTACGGGTCTAAATCCGTCGAGAATGATGCGAGTTGGATCAAGATGGTATAAGAGTCATTCATATGTTAGTCTTGTCGATGCGAGTTATAATTCAAACCGAGTATAAGTAAATCCTAGTAAGGTGAGGCAAATTTAGGTGTTGAGCCTAGGCAAATTCCATGTGGTAGGACAAACTTTAACGAGACAACTGAGTCCATAAGAGGGGGTGATATGACATACTAGCTTAGGATAAGAAGTGGCACCTTGGCAAAATACATGAGAGTATGTTAGATGTATAAGTAAGCAAACCTTGCACTTTAATGACGCATATTAAAGTTGTATTGGTCTAGGCCTAGCGCAAACAATATTGAAGTGTATATATATATCTTCTCAATCTACTCCCTCCGTCCCAAACTAATTGAATTTTTGAGATTTTTTTCCATGTTCAAAATAGTTTAATTGTTCAAAGTTCAACATGAATGTTTGAAGCTTTTTTTTATATTTGCCTTTTCATTTTTTGAAATTTTATATTTTCTAGGAGATAAATAACACTACATATTTGTGACTTCACAAAGCGCAATAGTGAAAAGTAAGATTTAAATTTTTTCTTAATATGTGTACGTATTGCCTCACAAATTCAACTAAAATTGGACGGAGAGAATGTTTATTTTACTACCACCCTTAAATTCATTCATATGAGAGATATTTGATGACAAAATGATTAAATTGAGTTTCAGAATATAGTTGAATTTCTATTGCATTTGGTCCTTCTATTTTGTAAATTTATTATTAAATAAAATCATATTTAATTTGTCAAAATAAATAATACTAAATCACGTAATGCATATAACCAATCAGATTTCACTGACAAAATAAATAATACTAAATTGAGACGTTTGATTGAAATGCCGATAAAGTTCTAAATGGTTTTATGAGAAGTATTAATTTATTGTGTCATTATTAGGAATAATAAATTACCTATAATTGTTTAGTTTTAGGAGATTGCAAGGGAAAAAAAATAATTGACTCAGTTAGCATATTTTTAAAACCATCCTATGTTGTCACTCGGCAGGATCGTTGGTTAGATTTTCTTCCTTTTAATATTAATAAAGGATAAAAAGTTCAAATAACATTTCTAAGGACCTTCTCGCTTTTAATATAGTATAGATATAGATATAGATAAGTAAGGAACATATATCCAAAGTACTATACTCAATTTGATATACACAACCACAAACATCAAAGCTTTTGTAGCGTCGCGACTACCTCGACTGGCTAAGAAATTGCCTTCAAAATTCAGGTAATTTAATCATCGACGAGGGAATTAATAGTAACGTTGTTGGATGTTACGTACTTGTTAGTTCCCTCGTCGATGATTCAGAAGGCATCAGAAAGTATCTCACACCAATGTACATTACAACACTAATGACACCAATTGTAACAGGACTAGCCAAAACTAACCAGTGATTGGTTTGCTGCTTGTTGATCTTTTTGGAGTTGGATTCAAATGAATCAGCAGACCTCTTGGATTGATTCTTCATGAAGGAAGAATACGAAGCAACTTCTTGTTCAGTAAGCGCTGGCTTCAGCGACTTTTTGACTGATTGAAAGTGTCGATCACATACAACTGTTGCAGATATGTTCTCTCTCAAAGCAACGATTCCAGCTTCTCTGCATAGTCCTTCAAGCTCAGCTCCAGTAAAGAGTTCTGTGTCTTTGGCAATTTGTCTGAGATTAACATCGTTATTCAATTTCATATCTCGTGTATGAACACAGAGAACCTCAAATCGAGCTTCCAAGTCAGGAGGAGGGACATAAAGAACCTGCAAGCAGAGCAAATTGAATTAGATGAGCTAATTACTGTTGCTGCTGACTGCAGTATATGACCATTAACGAGTACATCGATTGCTTCTTAATACAACATTCATGTTGAGATGAACAGTTACACTAAGCATTCATGAGTTTCTTACGAGATCAAATCTTCCTGGTCGCATCAGTGCAGCATCAATTGCGTGGGGGCGATTTGTGGCAGCCAAAACAAGAATTCCCTGACAAAACAAACGATAAGAAAACAGTAACCACATTCTACCTGATCAAAATGATCCATTATTTGCATTCAGTACTAAAAATCTGCAATAAATTTACTGCTCACTTTAGCCTGCTCTAAACCATCCATTTCAGTTAGGAGGGTGGATAATAGTCTCTCTCCAACTGTACTGCTTCCACTTGAACTTCCTCCTCTGTCATTTTAATAATAAATTGTATATGAGTTTTGCTTAAACAACGAGAATTGAGGAGGATATATTTACATAAAACACAGTAAGGAAGATGGCAGTGCCAAGAAAAACAATTTGTATCAGTAGGGATTATATGTGGCAAGGCATAAGTTGCCTGAAGACAATCTAGAGTCCACAAAGATTATCGGGAAGATGACTCCTCATGCCGCCTCTCTCTCTCACTTCATATACAATCTTACCCACCCCCGTCTTCACTATACCAATCCTAATTCCCTCTTTATACCTGTCTCCCCGCATCCATCTATCTCCATCTTTAACTGAGCAACAAGGAAAGTCAAACATGTGTTTACCAGACCAAAAATCAGAACCATCTTTCAGAGCCTAGTCATCAAAATTGTTCAATCAACTCTACAATATCCATCTACACTTAACATGATACAATCAAAATTCAAATGAATAAACATGAAATGGTCCAAATGTTTTAAGCTAAACTCATATTCAACTCACAAGATATTGCTAAGCTAGATAAACTTACCGTTTGGTTGCAACTACATCAGCCTCATCAAAGAATATTATACTTGGTGCTGCAAGGCGAGCTCTTCGGAAAGCATTGCGCAATAACGCTTCACCCTCACCAACATACATAGAGTACAGCTCTGCACCACTGTTCCATGATTATGAATTTCAGGAAACTGAATAATTAGGATTTGCTATTCTTAGTCAAATTGAATGCATGAGGAAATAACTAGTAAATACATTACACACTCAGCAACTGAAAACAAGCTATTACAGATGGTTATCATTGAAAATACCAATCTGATGTCATAGGCTCCAAAAGGACATAAAACCCCAGCATAAACTAAAGATTTAGTTAGAGCATTCTAAAATGACAGTGATTTCAAACTAACTTAACATGTTTTTTGTTTTCCAGAAACTGCGATATAAGTTAGAATTTAACATGTTTTAGGTTTTCCAAAAACTGTCATATAAGTTGACAAAGGCTGATGGAGACAAGAATCACTTGCTTGTTGCTAAGCAATGCATGAAACAATTATTGAACAATAATGATAAATTTTACTAGATGCATTAAAAAGAAATGCTTAAATAAGAATAATAGTTGCCAACAAAGAAGATAGAAAAGGTAAAAAGCTATGGATAAGTAAAAGCACCACAAGTGTAAAACCAGCTATTTGATCATTTTTTACTTTCTTTTAGTGATGGTAGTGACTAAGGGTGTCAAAATGAGCCCAAATATAGGTAATCCGCCTAACCCGCCCAAAATTTTATGCATTGGGCTCAAGATAATTTTAATTGGGTTCAATCTCAACCCGTTCAAGCCTTAACCCATATCAAAAGAATCTTCAATTGAGCCCAATTTAATCTTCAATTTCAACCCGCTCTAAGACTCTTTACTTGCATTGATGTAATGTATGTTTTCTATCTATTTTATATTTTCTATCATTTATCTATCAATTTGTAACTTTTTATTGTTATATTTTGAGTTGAAATTCAAATTGTGATTATTAAAAATAATAATATTATGTTAGAATTATTGTGATTGAGCAGGTCAAATTGGACGGGTCATGACCCAACCCGAATTTGAGCCCAACCCATTTGAGCCCAAAGTAAGTTTGGGTGGGTCATAACCCAACCCAATTTCTATTTCAACCCATTCTAACATTTTCAATTTCAACCCAACCCGCCCGTTTGACACCCCTAGTAGTGACTGGGCGAGCTTGTTCACACCTTGCCAATTTCATCAGATACCTACTATTGCTCACCAACATAGGTATCAGTAACACTGTCCACCAAGGTAGATAGATGGGACAAAATCACTTAATTTGTTTTCCACACCGAGATTTGAACCTAAGACCTCATTGTTTCGCTCCCACTTCATTGAGCACTAAGTCACATCCTATGGTGCTCATTTTTATTTATTAGTGCATGCATATGTTTCCTTTTTCTAATAGAAGCATTTATATCTAAAAATCATCATTACTAATGAAAGTTATCATTTCAAAGTCCTTCATAGTTCTTTTGAATCAAGAGATAGCAGGAAACAAAACATCAAACAGCAGACAAAAGTTTTTATTATGCCAAGGGCAGAGGAGACTAGAATGGTTGTCAGACCTCAAGGAGAAGAATGAAGCTTGGGCAGCATGAGCAGCAGCTTTAGCAAGGGTTGTTTTGGAGCACCCCGGTGGACCATGAAGAAGGATTCCACGGGAAGGTGATACTCCCAGCCGTTCAAATGCTTCTGAGTGTTTTAAAGGCCATTCAACAGCTTGCTGAAGCTTTTTCTGTTTCAAGAATTTAACACCATATTAGATTTTGTAATATTCAACCTGAGCAAATTGTTTGTGTGAGGTCCTACCTTAATGTCTTTCAAGCCTCCAATATCTTCCCAAGAAACCTTGGGGATTTCAACAGTAACACCCCTTGTTATACTAGGGCCAACCACGGATCTTGCATGCTTCCAATCTTCCATATTAATGCTGTAAGAGTCATCATCCAGATTTGAATCAGGGCATTTTCTTACTGCAGACATTGCAGCTTCACGACACAGAGCCTCTAAATCTGCCCCAACATAACCATTACAAGATGCAGCAACAGCTCGAAGGTCCACGCTCACATCCAATTGAAGCTTTTTTGTATAAAGCTGAACAATCAAATACGAGAACCAGCATCTTAAAACCAACTTTATATAGATCATACTACAAAAGGGATTGAGCAACCGTAGATGTCCACAAAGAGTACCATTCAGGTATCTCCTTAAATTGGTGCATGCTCAAGACCCTATCTTATGCAGCTCACCTTGAGAATATGCAACCGTTCTTCCTCAGTAGGTGTTGTGACTTCAATTTCAGCATCAAAACGTCCAGCCCTTCTTAAAGCAGGATCAATAGCATCCGGCCTGCAGTGTATGACACCATGATAAATAAGTAAGCATAGAATTTAATGACCAGCAGGAGGATATATTAGGGGCTTGGTAGCTTGCTTACATACAGTAAGCAGGGACTGTCACTTGCCTATGTTCTTATAGGATATAACAGTGAGAAATAAATTATTTTTTTATCATTATATAGTGGGATTCATTTTCTTCAGGCAATTGTTTAGAGAAGGCCACGTTAGGAAATTGGCATAGGTATAATGACCCCAAGCCTGGCCTTCATTCTGAATAACTTCATCTTCTGCTTCTCCATCTCTAGTGTTCACTTCCTTACAGCAGATCCTTCAATTTGTTATTGCCATTCATTTCATTCATGCACAATTAGATTCTTCGAACCTGTTTGGATTGGCTTTTGGCTTATGACTTATAAGTCAAAAGCCATGAGTTAGGATTTCTAACTTATGGCTTTTGGCTTATTTTTGTTATTTTGCCTTAAAAATAAGTGCTTATAATCACTTTTTAAATTTATCCAAACATTTCAAAACTGCTTAAAAGCCATTTTGGCTTAAAAGCACCTAAAATAAGTCAATCCACACAGGCACTTATTCTCAAAGCTGAATGCATCAACAATGCTCTCATCAAGAAACTCAAAGTCCATTTTATCTTGCCGACCTTCAGATGCCTCTTTGCCAGAAAACATTTGTTTCCCATTCTCTAGCCCCTTACTTTCTAATATAAGCACTTCTTCAAGCCTATTGTTAATGCAATGAGATGTGTTCTACCTCCAACCACTTTTCTGCGTAAATGTCCTCACTGCGGGTATCATGGACTACAGCTTCCCATGTGAGGTTGCTAGGAAGCTCAATAAATGTTTTTACTTAATAACGGACAAGAAAAATTAATCTGTTGAGAGCAGGCTTACATGAAAGAGACAGGGAAAAGCAATCCACCACAAAAAAAAATAATAATAAACCAAACAAAGCAAATGTTGCAGAAGCCTTACCTATTGGTTGATGCTACCACCACAACATGTGATACTGATGTCGATGAGGATTTAATGGAATCCATCAACACAAAGAGCTGAGAGGCTACACGAATTTCTTGCTCCCTTCTGCAATTCAAGCACTCAAATAACATATTAGTAAAGAACATTGGGATATATCATCAACTCTACTCTACCAACATCTTCTTTTCGGTTCTGTAAACCATGGATTAAGCAAGGCCATTTTCATATGGATGTGGATAAAGTGATGCAACATATACCTAGAATCTCTACGAGGACAAAGAGCATCTATTTCATCTAAAAAGATGACTGATGGCTTGCCTAATTTTGCATGAGATGATGCTTCTGAAAATGCCTCCCGCAAAATTTTCTCACTTTCACCAGCATGAGCCCTGTGAACGGAATGGGGACTGCAAATAGATCCAAAGCGAGAAAGAACAATAAGGTAAATAAAATACAAAACAATGCAAGATCCTCCTTAAAGTTCAATGACTTCAGTCTTCTCTTAGTGTACGTAAAAGTGTGGAGTCACCATATCATCAAGGACCATAACAATGCAGATATTCTTCACTTATTTAAATATCATCAATAACCGTAACAATGACAGAATGCTCAGTGATTCAGTTGATGGATTTGCACCTATCATACAAATTTCTTTCGACCATACAAATTTGAACCTGCTATCTGCCAGGCATACATAATAAGGAAAAGATAACACCAAACTAATAAAAATGGACTATTACTTTTACTGTATGTAAGCAACAAAAAACAGAACACATCTCGAAGCTAGTCAGAGAAATTAACGTTGAGTGAGAATCAAACACACCTTATTATGATCAAATGAGCGCCACATTCTTGAACAACTGCCCGAACTAAGCTTGTCTACAATTAAAAAAACAACAAAAAATTTAACCAAACAAGCATCTTGAACCCAAAAATCATTTTTAAATCCAGAAACATGATTTTGAATCAAGTCCAATTTTCAATTGTGAAACTGATATGACAGGATTTGGCTTAACCAAGTGCCTTTTTTGAGATTCAAAGATATGATTGTGGCTAAAAGCCAAATGTAAATTTCAAAATTCAAAGACATGATTTTGGCTCAAACCCAAATGTGAAGTTTGAAATTCAAAAGTATGATTTTGGCTCAAAACCAAAAAAGTCAGTTTTAAATTAAAAAAGGGACATGATTTTGGCTCAAACTCAGATCAAGAATATACATGTATAGTACCTTGCCAGTTCCAGGAGGTCCATATAGCAACAAGCCACGAGGCCACTACAGAAAAAAAAAGTAAAGCAATGAGAGTTGTTCATAAAAGATGATAATCTGAATATCAGACATACACTATCTGGAGAACTTGTAATACCTTTAAGCCAAGTTTTCGAGATTCAGCAGAGTAAAGGAGAGGAAAGGTGATGAGTTCTCTGAGAACTCGAAGAGCTTCAGCATTGCCAGCAATAGCTTCCTCTGCTCTCCACTCACCGGCACAGCTAATGCTCCCACTACTACTTTCCATCTCTCACAGAGTGTGCTGGAGAGGGGCTGGAGCAATACTTTGCAGCTGTGTGGTTGGTGGGGTTGTAAAGTTTTGCCTTTACCCCTTTTTGGACTCAAAGAAAAACCCCAAAACTCTCAATTTTGGAGCTTCATTCAAAATAGCTCCTAATGTATAAAGTGTAAACTGTTAATGTATAAGTTGTCAAAAGTTGATGAACATTAGTTTAGTACAGTAAGTTCAGTATAACAAAATCTGCCTATAAATTGGGAAATATACTACCCATTATTCAACAAGCACAAAGATTCAAGAAAGTACTCAAACATATTATTAGAGTTAGCAAATTTAGAGAGACAAAAACAAAGATTATATCTTTGAACATTCAAGAAAATACCCAACATAAGAAAGAAAGAAAAGAAAAAAATAGAAGTTCTAACCTTGTGGAGAAAGTGACACTGTCAGCAATGGCCGCTTTAAGTCCTTCAAGAGTTTTTATTTTAGTTTTCTGAAAAAGGGTTTTAGTAGGGAGAAAAAAAAATAACTTTAAGGGTAATTTTGTCTTTTTGAAAAAAATATTTTGATATTTGATAAACCCTTTTTCCTACTTTGTTGAGGGGTCTCTGTTAGTAGGGTTTAAGGAATCTGCAGGACAAAGAAAGATGTGTGGCATAGCAGTGTTTGTGTCTGGAATTAGGATAATTTTATCATCTTTGGATCCCAATTTCATCTCTCCAGTGCCTCTATTGGAAGAGCAGGTAATAATATACTAGTCTCTTACCTGAACTAACCATTATATTGATGCAAGAACAACAAATCTGCAGGATTATTAGGAACAAATCTGCAGGATTATTAGGCCTAGTTTACTTCTGATTTCATATTTATCACTCGTTTTTGTATATTTAGATGAACCCCTTTTGCTGCTACAACTTAATTAAGCAAAAGAGAAAAAAAAGAAAAAACTGCCTGCAACTGAAAAGGAAAATTTAAAAAGCTAGCTTTTGATAAAAGAAATAAAAGAAAGGAGCTATTTTTGCACCTTTAATGAGGAAAGATAGATGTGAAGCTTCTAAAAATGTTTTTTTTTTCCATTCCTTCTTTCTGTATTGTTAGGAAATCCCATATGCTACGACATCTAAATTATATAGAAGAACAGCAACTAAAAGTAGCTATCTGTTAGCTTTATGATGAATGATTTATGAGGTTTCTGTTGTTATTTTTCTTTAAAATCTTTTTGATTGATCTGCCCTATGTTTATACAACCCGCAAAAGAAGCAAAACCAGCATAAGAACTGCCTGCAATTGAAAAAGGGAAATTAGAGAAAGCTGGTTTTGATTAAAGAATCAAAAGAAAAAAGATACTTTTGCAACTCCATGAGGAAAGATTATGTAAAATTTCTAAAGTTGTTATCTTTTTCATTTTTAAGAGTGATCTTGTTGAGGCTGACAATGTTTCATATTGTCATTAGACTTTGTTTTCAGTGGATGACATAAAAGAGGTGTTAAGAAGAAGGGGTCCAGACAGTTTGGGATGCAAGAAAGTTTTACTTCGTTCTGGGGTTTCATCTTTACCAGGTGGGAAGCAAGATGTTGTTGCCTTTGTGGAGGATGAAGCTCCAAGTGAGGAAAAGGTTTCTCATATGAATGCTGGTGGTGCTAAAGAATTCATTAGAGAGTTGCAATTTATTGGTGCTACATTGCAGCTTAGAGGCATGAATCCTATCATTCAACCATTGGTGGACATATCAGGGAACATCCTTGTTTATAATGGTAATGGCGTTTGACCCATTACCAACATGATAAACTGAAGTGTCCTTGGATTTCTTGCTTCTCGACTGTCTTATGTTTGATAATTTCGTTTTCAACTTTATTGATGCTTAACTTTGGGGAGTGGAACGGTTTACAGAATTATGTAGTATTTGTTTCTCTTCACTTTCTAGTGATTGGCCGAATTCAGATTCCACAATTTTAGTTCTTTTGTTTGTGAAAACAACTCAGATTTTTTTCTTCTCAACCAAGTTGGTTGCTTCAGCATTTTTTCTTTCTTATAAAATTGTCATTTCTGTCAATTTTTTGTAAGTAATGAAAATATTGGAACTTAATATTGTTGATGTTTTATCAAAATTAATTACTACTGTCCTATTTCTAATCCACTTTCTTAGAGGGTTTTTATTGACTCTTGTTTGTTTTCCTGTAATTATTGTTTAGGTGAAATATTTGGAGGCATCCAAATGAGTAGTGATAGCAATGACACTGAAATTCTTATGCAACATCTAGGACTATATTGTTCTCATGTTTCCTCTCCATATAATAAAATTCATACTTCTGGAGATAGGCAATATTCTGTTCCAGAACTTCTTTCCAGAATCAAGGGGCCGTGGGCTTTGATTTATTGGCAGGTAACTTTTGGTGGTAAGTTTCTATTGGCTTATTTCAGCAGGAAAGGCTGTTTCATTTTGAAACAAATGCTTCTCTAATGCTCCACTACTCTTTGCTATAGAGTAGTTCGAGAACATTATGGTTTGGTCGAGATGCATTTGGAAGGCGAAGCCTTCTTGTTCACTGGCCAACAAAGGAGGACCCTCGGTTTCTGCTGTCTTCTGTATCACCACCGGCCTCTGTAAATGAAAGTTCTGGTAACACTTTTCAACATCTTACTCACCTACTTATTTCTTTTAATATATACCGAAGATTTATTGGAGAAGCTTCAACTTATTTATGGCAAATCAGTTGCCGACTTGCCGTTTTCTTTGATGGGAACAACTATATTAAATTATCAATAGTGTTGATGAGCATGTACAGCTTGTACAGACAAGAACATTTAACAATCCAACATGTTGTTTTGAGCTAAGCATTTTGGTGATTTAGCCATCCTCTGTGAAATTCGCTGCTTCCTAAAAAACATTATTGAAAATCAGCTCTCTCAATCCAAAACTGTTCCTTTTGAGTTTTCAAGCTGTCTATTAGTTGGATAAAATAGTTGATGTTGGAAGAAAATCGATATTGCTTCTTTCTTCATTGTTCGATACTTTAAATTAGAAACATTAATGTGAATATTATTTGACACTGTCTCTGACCGACATGAAAGAGAAGAAAAAGCAAAATATGGGAGCAGTTGGAAGTGTAATCTTATCTCCTCTATTCTTCTCTGCGAATCAGTGCAATCTTTTAATGCATGGGGCACTTTGATCTTACAGAATTTGCAGATGGAGATGGAATAGCCAAAATAGACTTCTGGGAAGAACTTCCGTGTGGTGTGTACAGTTTGTCAATTGATGCTTCAGGAACGGGTGAAGATTTGACTGGTGAAATTTTGAGGCATGACTGGACAGATCCAAAGATTAAGGAGTTAATAACTTGGGAAAGAACTTCTGTCCATCCAAAACCCGAGGACTTGTCTGCCTCCCGCCAAAAGGTTTATAGAAGGAAAGAGGACTCGCCTTTAACTTCTTCCATTCTGATGGAACCAAAGTTAGGTCAATATCACAGAGTCATGCTGTTAATACCATCAATTAGATGTTCGGTGGATATAGTAATTGTGATTAGACATGTTGTCAGAGTCTAACTTGAGTTCAATCTTCTCCTAATTGTTACAGCTTCTACAGACTGCCTACTTACATCGCTACCACACAGGGTAATGATTGCTTTACAAGAGTCGATAATGCGACGCACTGCATTTAATACAATCTACCAGGTCTGAAACTCATTTACTTCTGTTTTCTGTTACACCATGATTAGAAATAATACTGACTCCACCCTGTAGATAGATTGTATTGAGTTAGATGCCCTTAAACGGAACTGGTAAAAACATAAGCTGCTATATTATCTATCTGAATTGCCATAATTCCTGTCTAACATCTAGGCCACTTCAGTTGACTGCACAAACAAATGCAATGCTCCAATTGCTGTGCTCTTTTCTGGTGGATTAGACTCTATGATACTTGCAGCATTACTAGATAAGTGCATGGATGCCAAATGTGAGTTTTTATATGTCCTTCTTGCTTGAGTTACGAATAGAACATTCTTCAAGTTCATTTCCAGTTTGTTTTACCTGTGGAAAATTAATCTAGTCATGATCTATTCTGGTGTTATACTTGTAGATGAAATTGATCTGCTAAATGTAAGCTTTGATGGTCCATTTGCTCCTGATAGAATCTCTGCTAGGGCAGGGCTAAAGGAACTTCAAAAAATTGCCCCATCAAGAAGGTATCCATTCCCCTTCTTGTTTTCATTTGTGCCATTAGCAACTGGATTTCTTTGTGAGAAATCAGCAAGATGACACACTTATGTTTGCAAAATAAATATGCATGTTGATAATGCCCGGAATGATGAATTAAGCAAATTATGAGCCCAAATTTAAAGGCAAGTATACTCTTGTGGAGAATAATTGGTCATTGAAGACACCCAAAGGTGTGGCCTAGACGTCAATGAAGTGGCTTAAGAACCCTGAGGTCTCAGTTTCAAATCTTAGCAGAGTCCAAAAAAACAAACACTAGGTGATTTCTTCCCATTTGTCCTAACCTTGGTGAAAAGTTTACCTGTTACTGGTAGGAAGTGGCAGTATCTCATAGAAATAGTCGAGGTGCACATAAGCTGGCCTGGATACCACAGTTATCAAAATAAAAATAAAATTGGGCATTGAAGAATTTTGGCAATTTAAAGAATGGTCCTACTCAACACAGTGTACCTTCTTTGGACACAAAGATATTAAGTTGCTCATGTGAAAGCAAAACATTTTTATGCACTGCAACTTGGTGTGAGCCTTACCATTTTCTGTATTTTTCCTTTCTTTTTGAGGTTTGTTCATCATAAAACTGAGTTGCAGATGGAAACTTGTAGAGATTGATGCTGATCTGCTGAAGCTGACCTCTGAAACCAAGCATGTTATGTCACTAATAAATCCTGCAAGGACCTACATGGTATTTTTCAAATCAATACCTATATGAATTCTCTGTTAGTGTAGTCATTTTGAACCAGGATCAAATTGCTCAATTAATTCTTGCATTGCTTCAGGATCTGAATATTGGCATTGCTCTGTGGTTGGCTGCTAGCGGTGACGGCTGTTTGCAAGATGAGACAGGCAACAATGATACCTGTGACTGTGTCAAGTACAAATCTGCAGCTCGGATCCTCCTAGTTGGTGCTGGCGCCGATGAACAATGTGCTGGATATGGTCGGCATAGGACAAAATATAGAAATGGAAGGTGAAGTCCTCCTGTGCAAACATCTTTTCTTTGTTTAATCCATTCTTGTTGACTCATTTTTGTTATATCAATTACGTCCCAGTTATGAGTGTTTTACCCTCCTCAAAAGTACTTGGGGCAACTAGCAGTAGGGTGCATTCACCTCTTGTTGATATAATGTTGCTACATACTCCTTCAAAGAAGTTGCTTTAGCAGTTCCGAAAGCTTAAAGTGGTAATTGCTTATGTTCTAATTTGTGCTCTTTTGGTGCTGTATCAGCTGGTTAGGTCTGAATGATGAAATGAAACTAGACATGCAGAGAATTTGGAAGAGAAACCTAGGGAGAGATGACAGGTGTATCGCCGACAATGGCAAGGAGGTACTCGAATTGCCTTATGCGGAGTACATGCTAATAGTTACAGTATAAGCATATTTTCTATTTTTCCCAGGCCAGGTTCCCCTTCTTGGATGAGAATGTCATCAGGATTTTGCTAGATATTCCATTGTGGGAAATCGCTGACCTTGATCAACCAATTGGTATTGGTGACAAGAAAATATTGCGAGAGGTTAATTTCACCTTTAAACTTAATCTTAGACTGGACTTTGAAATTACATTAACAATGATGTCGTGATCCTTTGATTGTATCTCTACTTGGTGGCTACTGTAAACAGAAACTCAATCCTTATCCTTACTTTATTCTCCTAAATTGCATTTGTGCAATCTGCAGAAGTTTCCTTCATCATGGGGGTTGCTCTCCCCCCTTCCTGAAATCTCACTTAAATATTTTTCTCTTGCAGGTTGCACATTTACTTGGTTTATCTGAAGCAGCATCTCTACCGAAAAGAGCAATCCAGGTATCTGTGTTTGCTCTTCATCTGTTGTTGAGTCAATATTCTCCTATTCATATATGATTCACAAAAAGCCATCTTAATTGAGAAGTTTGGTTTCCACTTTTTGTCTTCTTCTTTTAGTAAGTGATCGTGCATAGTGTGTCTTTCTCCTGTATGCATGCCCTCTGACAGCAACTTTAAAAGATATAAAGAATAATTAGTAGCAATATGCATTAAAGTTGATTGTGATATATTTCTTTTAATCATATAAAAGTATCACAATATAGATCTCCTTTCCCCTCGGCCTCAGCACCAATGGTTTGTGTGTGATTTAGACAATTTGCAGAAGGCATAGTACATGAACAAACACTCAAATTAGAACTCAGCTGGCAAGTAGGCATTCCAACATTGAGAGTGCATGTCTAGACATCTCTGCTTGGTATCAACTAGCAACTAAACGCTCTAACTCGTCCCCATCATGGGCACTCAATGCTGACATGACATAAATTCTGAAGGTGTCTAGATGATTAATTTTGTAAATTGGAATGTTCAACTTAACACACTGGAGACGAGTTGAAGTGTCTAGCCACGTATACTCGAAGTTGGAGTCTTTAGTTGCCTGTTGAGGTCAAGATAAAGTTTCTATCTATATATCATGCCTTTGCGATATTCTCGGAGGAATAGTTCTGAGGTTTGTGTAAACAAGATAAAAGCATTTTGTAGTGCAAGCACCAAATGGCACTCTTCTTATCGTACTTTTGATATCCATTTTTCCAATAGAGTTTACATTCATAATTAACTTAGAATTTTAGGTACCAGTTGTTTATCAGAGTACCATTGCTCAAATTTTTAACATTGACAAGTTTACTCAACTATGTTTAAACTTTTATCTTTTCAGTTTGGTTCAAGAATTGCGAGAGAATCAAATCGGAAGAATTTTGGAAGTAACCGTGCAGCCAATCAAGCATCTGCTGGAAGTGTAACAATATACGGAAATAACTCATAATCCTCATATATATACACCATAAATCACGCACAGTTCTTTTGCTGGAGCCTTTATCAACTTCATTCAGGAACCAGTACCACAAGTCAACTGGCTCTCAGCTCCAACATTCAGCTGGTTCCATAATACCATTAGAATGATGATTGATCCCGCGTATTATTTTGATGGACGATATCTGTGAGTCCAGGATCTAGATACTATCACCTGTCTTTGTGTTTGATACAGTGAATACTTGTCTTTGATCTCTTGGTTGAACGATGCTCAGTTTCTTTTGGAAAAAATGAAGTGGAATTATTAATCAATGTTGCTTCTTTGTGCTGTGTCTGCCAACTTGTCTATATGCTCTCTTTATCTGCATCTGGTTGAAAAATCAAGCACACAACATGGTTGTTCACTTGCTTGATGCATATCCCCCCTTTGTTTCTTGTTTATCCAAGTAATAACAAGTTTTTTTTTTCAACATCTAAACCAACTGATGTTTCAAGATGAACAAAACTAAACATGTCTGTCCAACAAGTACATTTCTTGGCCCCTGTAAAAGGATGTTACTGTGTCTGGCTTGCTAGAACATACACCGGTAACTCCACAATTAGAGTTTGGGGAGGGTGGAGCACGTTTACCTTAGGGACCTTAAGTAATGTAGAGAGCTTGTTTCTGAGACACCTTCAACAACGCTAGAAGAAGGGTGAGGTGTACGAAGCTTTACTCCAACCTTGTGTGAGATGGAGGGGTTGTTTCAGATAGATCCTTTGTTAGCTGACTCCAGATATTAAAAGGAAAAGAAAGGTAAGATGAATGCAAATCTTACTCATACCTTGTGTGAGATAGAGAAGGTGTTCTCGATACAAATTCAATTATTAATTTCAAATGGTAAAAGAATTGAGAGGAAGTGTTTTCGATTACCTTGTGTGAGATAGAGAGTGTTTTTGATGGAAACTCGTCTATTAACTCTAAATAGATGCTTTCAATAAAAAGAAAACTCGACTATTAACTCCGAATATATACGAAAAGAAAACGCTAGAAGGAGGGCTTGAACCTCCGACCTTGTGGTTAACAGCCACACGCTCTAACCAACTGAGCTATTCCAGCAGATGTTTTTGTTTACTAAACTGATAATATTATATTTACTTTCTTAACTTTATGTTTTTATATTATTACACTAAACTTGTTCAATTAAATTTTTATGTCCAAATATAACTTTAACCTATAGATACTATTCTTTTAAAATTTAACTTTAAATACACTTTTTTTTTCAATATCAACTAATTTATGTCTAAATGTTATTTGTGGCACGCAAGAAGAGCTCGTGATTGGTAACAGGTCTGAAAAAGTATCTTAAAATATTAAATTTAAATATTTGTACCCTGTCGAAGTAAGGAACCATGACATATATGTTTAGAATAGATTTCATTTTGAGAGAGTTGAAAAAATATTATCTCGTTGAAAGGTTCTATACATCTGTCCTTTCTCAACGCATTTCTTTAAACAAAGACTCCATTTTTTCCTCTTTTTGTATGATAAATCTTTCTTAGAACATGGAGTGTGAATCAAATCCATGTTTGAATTGATATTGTGATACTGATGCAAATTCTTCCTTTCTGAATCAAATAGTATTATTTCAATTTTTTTTTATAAAATATACATGTAAAATATATTTAACTATTTACGATTTTCATTTTTGACACGTAAATCCTAGTTGAAATTGGAGAAATCTTTTTAGTCCTTCACTATAAATTCATCAAATATTCTTCTTTCTTTTTTTCATTCTTTTGTGATTTCAATACTTTTTCTTCATAGATATTTATAAGTTTTTTTTTTCTCTTTTGCCTCTTTATTTATTTATTTATTCTCTTGTATGTAAGTTTTTATGTTTTCTTATATATGATTTTTTCAATAATTGTCTCTTTTTTTTTTAAGTTTCTCAAAAGTTTTGTATGTTATGTTCTTACTTTTTGATTTCTTTGAATGATTGATATAATATATATTGATTGGTTTTAGATTTTGAATTATTAATTTTGTAGTTTTTATTGCATCTTTGCGTTAATTCTTGAATTTATCACGTCCTTTTTATTTTAAAATTTGATGCTTTTAAATTTTTAATTAAGTTTTATGATGCTTCATGAATTCTAAAAATAATCTTCTTCAAATTATTTATGTGTTTGAGTCATTTAATTAATTATTTTTTAATGCTTGTCTTCTTTTCTAAATATTCAATTTTAGGGTCATCACATTATACTTGTCATTTTATCCTCGTCATAATAAAAGGGCAGCTTGATGGACAAAGTTTCTCATATTCACACAGGATTCGAAAAAGAATCACATCTAATGGGGTTAGAATAATTTTGAAAACTAGTGCTCCAACTTTATAGATGTGTATATGTATAGTATTATGTATATAAATTGGATTTTATTTTATGTATATATATTGGATTTTATTTTTTATTAATATAGAAAAGCCTTAGTTTGTTCTCATTTTGAAGTTTATTGGATGTGATTTTATTGTTATAGATTTTCATCAATTTGATAGGGCCTCCAAGTTGAATTTCTTTTATATGTTTAGTATGAATTTTACTTGAAAAATATTGAAGTTTAATGAGTAAACATATTATTTCACTTGAAATAAGATTCATTTTTAAAAAAAAAAAATCTCTACTTCAAGTGTTCATTACAATAATGGGCCAAATTGTAAATAAATATTATTTTTAAGATAGTTTATTATTTTTTTTAAAAACTACCTGATAAAGCAAACTGTGATATATATTTAAGGCATATAGCTATAGTATATGTTATTTACTTGATATGGATATAATTACCTATCTAATTTACTTGATACAATATAATTTAAAATTGTTAAATTGATTATTTTTATATATCAACATAATATAGACTTGTAACAATTTTATACAGTTCAATGTATTCAACGTATGTTTAATCCATAATTATATTTATTTTATATTCAACAGATGTATTCAAATGCTAAATGTACACGTAATAATTATTGTTCGTATAGGAAATCAAATTTTATGTGTTGAATCTTTGGTGGAAGAGCCACATATGCAAATTATAATGTAGTTAGTGATTTGAAGGAAAGCCTTAGTTCGGTGCAATTTAATAAATCCAAAAATATATGTTTTAGTTTATATACTTGTATGCACAATTGTATCGAGTTCAACCACAAATCTTTAGGTGCTTCATGGTATGCAAATTGATGGATAGTTCTTCAGATGCACTATGAATCATATAACCCTTTAGGTACTCAGCTTCTGCCAATGTATCTGACTATGCATATTGTCAATAATATGAACGATACATATGTAAACACATGGACGCAGTTTGTACACAGTTTGTATGCGGTTTAGACGCGGTTTGTACACGATTTGGACGCGGTTTGGACACGATTTGGACGCGGTTTGGACGCGATTTGTACGCGGTTTGTACACGATTTTTACGCAGTTTTTACACGGTTTGGACACGATTTGGACGCAGTTTGGACTCGGTTTGACGCGGTTTGGACGCGGTTTGTACACGGTTTGGACGCGGTTTGGACGTGATTTGGACGCAGTTTTTACGCGGTTTGGACGCTGTTTGGACACAATTTTTACGTGGTTTGGACGCGGTTTGGACGCGGTTTGGACATGGTTTGGACGCGGTTTGGATGCTGTTTGGACGCGGTTTGGACGCGGTTTGGACGCGGTTTTTACGCGGTTTTTACGCGGTTTTTACGCGGTTTGGACACGATTTGTACGTGGTTTGTACGCGGTTTGTACGTGGTTTGGACGTGGTTTGTACGCGGTTTGGACGCGATTTGGACATGGTTTGGACTCGGTTTGGACGCGGTTTGGACGCTGTTTGGACGCGATTTGGACAAGGTTTTTACGCGGTTTTTACGCGGTTTTTACGCTGTTTGTACGCGGTTTGGACGCGGTTTGGACGCGGTTTGTACACAGTTTTTACGCGGTTTGGACGCAGTTTGGATACCTTTACATTTATAAAGTGATCCATAACGAACTCGACAAGAGGCTCAGGTGGCTCGGCAAGGTTGGAGATCACCCGTAGGATTTTATTGTCAAAGGAACAGGAAACAGGCGATTTGGGCAATTTTTTGTGGGTGTTAGCCCACGATTCCAGGCGTTGTCCGGGGCTAACTTTCTCGAAAATTAATACCTAGGGGTCCGTAACAAGTCAGGCAAGAGGCTCGGGTGGCCCAGCGATTTTGGAGATGGCCTAGTAAGATTTTATGGTCCAAGGAACAGGAAATAAGCAATTTTCCTAATTTTTCCTGGGTGTTAGCCCACGATTCCTGGCGTTGCCCGGGATTCGGGGCAAACTTTCCTAAAAAATTATACCAAGGGTCTGTAACGAGCCAAGCAAGAGGCATAGGTGGCCCGGCGGGGTTGGAGATGGCCTGGTAGGAATTTATGGGCCAAGGAACATGAAACATACGATTTCGACAATTTTTCGTGAATGTAAGCCCACGATTCTTAGCGATGCCCGGGGCTCGGGGCCAACATTACCAAAATATTATACCGAGGGGTCCATAACAAGCCAGGTAAGAGGCTCAGCTGGCTCGGTGGGGTTGGAGATACCCTGGTAGGATTTTATGGGCCAAGAAACAAGAAACAAGCAATTTTGACAGTTTTTCGTGGGTGTTCGCCCAGAGTTCTGGCGCTGCCCGGGGCTCGGGGTCAATTTTCACAAATAATTATACTAAGGGGTCCGTAACAAACTAGGAAAGAGACTCAGGTGGCCCGACGGGATTGGAGATGGTCTAGTAGGATTTTATGGGCCAAGGAACAAAAAAGAGGCGATTTGGGTATTTTTTCATGGGTGTTAGCCCACGGTTCCTGGCACTGCTCAGAGCTCGGGGCCAACTTTTTTTTAAAAATATACCGAGGGATCCTTAACGAGCCAGGAAAGAGGCTCAAGTGGCCCGACGGGTTTGGAGATGGCGTGGTAGAATTTTATGGGCCAAGGAACATGAAGCAGGCGATTTTGACAATTTTTCGTGGGTATTAGCCTACGGTTCCTGGCGCTGCCCGGGGCTCGGGCCCAACTTTCCTGAAAAATATACCGAGGGGTCCGTAACAGGCCAGGCAAGAGGCCCAGCAGGCCCTGCGGGGTTGGAGATGACCTAATAAGATTTTATGACCAATGAAACAGGAAACAAGCGATTTTGACAGTTTTTTGTGGGTGTTAGCCCACGATTTCTAGCGCTGTCAGGGGCTCGGGACCAACTTTTCCAAAAATTTATATCGAGCGGTCTGTAACTAGCAAAGAAAAAGGTTCAGGTGTCCTAACGAGATTGGAGATGGCCTGATAGGATTTTATGGGTCAAGACACAGGAAACAAACAATTTCAATAATTTTTCGTAGGTGTTAACCCACGATTCCTGGTGCTGCCCGGGGCTCGGGGCAAACTTTCTTGAAAAATTATACCGAGGGGTCCGTAACGAGCTAGGAAAGAGGTCCAGTTGGCTCTACAGGGTTGGAGATGGCCCGGTAAAATTTTATAGGCTAAGGAACAGGAAAAAAATGATTTCGACAGTTTTTCATAGATGTTACCTGACGGTTCCTGGTGCTGCCCGGGGCTCGCGGCCAACTTTCCCAAAATATTATATCTAGTGGTTATTAACGAGCCAGGCAAGAGGCCCAACTAGCCCGGCGGGATTAGAGATGGCCTGGTAGGATTTTATCGACCAAGGAACAGGAAACTGGGAATTTAGGCAGTTTTTTGTGGGTGTTAGCCCACAGTTCCTGGCGCTACCGAGTGCTCGGGGCCAACTTTCCAAAAATATTATACCGAGCGGTCTGTAACAAGCAAGGGATGAGGCCCAGGTGGCCCGACAGGGTTGTAGATGTCCTTGTACGATTATATAGGTCATGGAACAGGAAACATACGATTTGAGTAGTTTTTTGTGGGTGTTAGCCCGCAATTCTTGGCGCTGCCTGGGGCTCGAGGTGAACTTTCTCAAAACATTATACCGAAGGGTCCTTCACGAGCCAAGCAATAGGCCCGGCGGGGTTGGAGATAGTCTGGTAGGATTTTATGGGCCAAGGAACAGGAAACAAGCGATTTGTGTAATTTTTCATTGGTGTTAGCCCACGATTCCTGGCGCTGCCTGGGACCAACTTTCCCAAAAAATTATATTGAGGGGTCCATAACGAGCCAGACAAGAGGCCCAACTGTCTCGGTGGGGTTGAAAATGACTTGGTAGGATTTTATGGGGCAATGAAATGGAAATAAGCGATTTGGACAATTTTTCATGGGTGTTAGTCCATGGTTCTTGGCACTGCCCGGGGCTTGGGGCTAACTTTCCCGAAACATTATATCGAGGGGTCCATAATGAGCTAGGCAAGAGGTCTAGCTGGCCCGTGGGGTTGGAGATGGCCTGGTAGAATTTTATGTGTCAAGGACCTGAAAACAAGCGATTTGGGTAGTTTTTAGTGGGTGTGAGCCCACGGTTCCAGGCGTTGCCAGGGGCTCGGGGCCAAATTTCCTAAACAATTATACCGAGGGGTCCATAACAAGCCAGGAAAGAAGCTTGGGTGGCCCGATGGGGTTGGATATGTCCTCGTAGGATTTTATGGGCCAAGAAATAGGAAACAAATAATTTCGACAGTTTTTTGTCGGTGTTAACACACGATTCCTGGCGCTGCCCAGGGCTCGGGGAAAAATTTGCTTAAAAATTATGCCAAGGGGTCTGTAATGAGCCAATAAAGAGGCCTAGGTGTCCTGACGGGTTTGGAGATGGCCTGGTAGGATTTTATGGGCCAAGGAACAAGAAACAAATGATTTGGGAAGTTTTTTGTGGGTGTTATCCCATGGTTCCTGGCGCTGCGTGAGGCTCGGGGCCATCTTTCCCAAAATATTATACTGAGGGATCCGTAATAAGCCAGGTAAGAGGCCCAACTTTCCCAGCGGAGTTGGAGATGGCCTGGTAGAATTTTTGGGCCAAGGTACAGGAAATAAACGATTTGAGTAATTTTTCGTGGGTGTTAGCCCACTGTTCCTGGCGCTGCTTGGGGCTCATGAACAATTTTCCCAAAAAATTATACCGAGGGGCCCGTAACGAGCCAGGCAAGAGAACCAGGTGGCCTGGTGGTGTTGGAGATAGCCTGGTAAGATTTTATGAGCCAAGGAATAGGAAACAAGCGATTTGGGCAGTTTTTCTTAGGTGTATGGTTCCTAGCGCTGCCCGGGGCTCAGGGAAAACTTATCCAAAAAATTATACCGAGGGATCCTTAACGAGTCAGGTAAAAGGATCAGGTGGCCCAGCGGGGTTCAAGAAGGCCTGGTAGGATTTTATGGGCCAAGGAAATGAAAATAGACGATTTTGACAATTGTTCGTGGTGGTTAGCCCACGATTCCTAACACTACCTGGGGCTCAAGGCCAACATTCCCAAAATATTATACCGGGGGCTCCGTAACGAGCCAGGCAGGAGGCCCAGGTGGCTCGGTTGAGTTGGAGATGGCCAAGTAGGATTTTATGGGCCAAGGAATAAGAAACAGGTGATTTCGATATTTTTTGTGGGTGTTAGCTCACGGTTCCTAGCGCTACCAGGAGATCGGGGCCAACTTTCTCAAAAAATTATATCGAGGAGTTCATAACGATCCAGGTAAGAGACTTAGGTGTCTCGGTGGGATTGGAGATGGTTTGGTAGGATTTTATGGGTCAAGGAATAGAAAATAAGCAATTTGGGCAGTTTTTCTTGGGTGTTAGCTCACGGTTCTCGGTGTTGCCCTGGGCACGGGGTCATCTTTCCCGAAAGATTATATCAAGTGGTTCTTAATGAGCTAGATAAGAGGCCCAAGTGGCCCGACAGGTTGGATATGGCCTAGTAGGATTTTATAGACCAAGGAACAGGAAACAAGTGATTTTGAAAGTTTCTCGTGAGTGTTAGCCCATGGTTCCTGGCGATGCTCGCGGCTCAGGGCTAACTTTCCCAAAATATTATACTGAGGGGTCCTTAACAAGCCAGGCAAGAGGCCTAGGTGGCGCGATGAGGTTGTAGATGTCCTGGAAGGATTTTATGGGCCAAGAAACAGGAAATATATAATTTTTGCAATTTGTTATAGGTGTTAGCCCATGGTTCCTGGCGCTGCCCAGGGCTCGGGGCCAACTTTCCCAAAATATTATACCAAGGGGTCCATAATGAGTCAGACAAGAGGTTCATCTGTCCCAGCAGGGTTAGAGATGGCATAGTAGGATTTTATGGGCCAAAGAACAAGAAACATACGATTTTGACAATTTTTCGTGAGTGTTAGCCCACGGTTACTGGCTCTTCCATGGGCTCGGGGTAAACTTTCTTGAAAAATTATATCGAGGGGTTTGTAATGAGACAGACAAGAGACCGAGGTGCCCCGGCGGGGTTAAAGATAGTCTGGTGGATTTTATGGGCCAAGGAATAAGAAAGTAGTTATTTTGGCAGTTTTTCGTGGGTGTTAGCCCATGGTTCCTGGCCCTGCCCAGGGTTTGGGATAAACTTTCCTTAAAAGTTATACTGAGGAGCCCATAATGAGCTAGGAAAGAGGCCTAGGTGTCCTGACAAGGTTGGAGATGTCCTGGTAGAATTTTATAGGCCAAGGAACAGGAAATCGATGATTTGGGAAGTTTTTCGTGGGTGTTAGCTCACGGGTCCTGGCGCTACCCGGGGCTCGGGGCCAACTTTCCCGAATTATTATACCGAGGGGTCCGTAACGATCCAGGTAAAAGGTCCAGGTGGCCCAGCGGGGTAGGAGATGGCCTGGTAGGATTTTATGGGCTAAGGAATAAGAAACAGGTAATTTGGGTAGTTTTTCGTGGGTATTAGCCAAAAGTTCTTTGCGCTTCCCGGGGCTCGGGGCTAACTTTCCTGAAATATTATACCGAGGCATCCAAAATAGGCCAGGCAAGAGGCCCAGGTGGCCCAGCGGGGTATGAGATGGCCTGGTAGGATTTTATGGGCCAAGGAATAGGAAACAGGTAATTTTGGTAGTTTTTCATGGGTGTTAGCCCACGGTTCTTGGCGCTACCCGGGGCTCGGGGCCAGATTTCCCAAACAATTATGCCGACGGGTCCGTAACGAGCTAGGAAAGAGGCCCAGGTGGCCCGATAGGGTTGAAGATGGCCAAGTAGGATTTTATGGGCAAGGAACAGGAAATAAGCGATTTTAGCAGTTTTTCGTAGGTGTTAGCCCACGGTTCCTGGCGCTTCCAGTGGCTCGGCCATATTTCCCAATAAATTATACCGAGGTATCCGTAACGATCTAGTCCAGAGGCCCAGGTGGCCCGGAGAGGTTGGAGATGGCCTGGTAGGATTTTATGGGCCAAGGAAAGGGGAAACAGGAAATTTCGATAGTTTTTCGTGGGTGAGCCTACGGTTCCTAGCGTTGCCCAGGGCTCGAGGAAAACTTTTCTAAAAACAATATACTGAGGGGTCTGTAACTAGCCAGGCAAGAGGCCTAGTTGTCCCGGCGGGGTTAGAGATGGCCTGATAGGATTTTATGAGCCAAGTAGTAGGAAACTGATAATTTTGACAGTTTTTCGTGGGTGTTAGTACATGGTTCTTAGCACTGTCAGGGGCTCAGGGCCAACATTCCTAATTAATTATAACGAGGTCTCCGTAACGAGCTAGGAAAGAGGCCCAAGTGGTCTGGCGGGGTTGGAGATGGCCTGGTAGGATTTTATAGGCCAAGGAACAGGAAACAAGTGATTTGGAAGTTTTTCATGGGTGTTAGCCCATGGTTCCTGGTACTGCTCGCAGCTCGAGGCCAACTTTCCCAAAAATTATATCAAGGTGTCCGTTGCGAGTCAGGCAAGAGGCCAGGTGACTCGGCGGGGTTGGAGATGGCTCGATAAGATTTTATGGGCCAAGAAACAGGTGATTTTGACACTTTTTGTGGGTGTTAGTCCACGATTCCTGGTGCTTCCCGAGATCGGGGCTAACTTCCCCAAAAAATTAGATCGAGGGGTCCATTACGAGCCACGTAAAAGGCCCAAGTGGCCTGGTGGGGTTGGAGATGGCCATGTAGGATTTTTTGGGCCAAGGAACAAGAAACAGATGATTTGGGCAGTATTTTGTGGGTGTTAGCCCACGTTCCATGGCGCTGCCTGGGGCTCGGGGCCAACTTTCCCAAAATATTATACCGAGGGATCCTTAATGATCCAGGCAAGAGCCCTAGGTGGCATGATGGGGTTAGAGATGGCCTGGTAGGATTTTATGTGCCAAGGAACAAGAAATAAGCGATTTGGGCAGTTTTTCGTGGGTGATAGCCCACGGTTCCTTGCGTTTCCTGGGGCTCCAGGCCAACTTTTCCAAAATATTATACCGAGGGGACTGTAACGAGCCAAGCAAGAGGCCCAAGTAGCCCGTCGGGGTTGCATATGGCCTGATAGTATTTTATGGCTTAGGAACAAGAAACTGACAATATTGGGAGTTTTTTATGGGTGTTAGCCCACTGTTTCTAGCATTGTCCGGGGCTCGGGGCCAACTTTCCCAAAATATTATACGGAGGGGTATGTAACAAGCCAGACAAGAGTCTTAGGTGGCCCGCAGAGGTTGGATATGGCCTGGTAGTATTTTATGGGCCAAGAAACAAGAAACAAATGATTTGGGCAGTTTTTCGTGGGTGTTAGCCCACGGTTTCTGGCGTTGCTCGAGGCTCGGGGCCAACTTTCCTAAAATATTATACCAAGGGGTCTGTAACGATCCAGGTAAGAGGCCCAGGTGTATTTCCGGGTTTGGATATAACCTGGTAGTATTTTATGGGCTAAGGAACAAGAAACAAGCAACTTTGGCAGTTTTTCATGGGTGTTAGTCCACGGTTCATGGCACTGCCCGGGGCTCGAGGCCAACTTTCAAAAACAATTATACTGAGGGGTCTGTAATGAGCTAGGAAAGAGTCCCAGGTGTCCCACCGAGGTTGGATATGGCCTTGTAGTATTTTATGGGCCAAAGAACAAAAAATAGGAAATTTGGGCAGCTTTTTGTGGGTGTTAGCCCACGGTTCCTGGCGCTGCCCGGGGCTCGGGGCCAACTTTCCCAAAATATTATACCGAGGGGTCTTCAACAAACAAGGCAAGAGGCCCAAGTGGCCTGCCGGGGTTGGATATGGCCTGGTAGTATTTTATGAACCAAGGAAAAAGAAACAGGCGATTTGGGCAGTTTTTCATGGGTGTTAACCCACAGTTCTTGGCGCTGCCCGGGGCTCAGGGCCAACTTTTCTAAAAACTTATACCGAGGGGTTTGTAACAAGCCAGGAAAGATGCTCAAGTGGCTCGCTGGGATTAGATATGGCTTGATAGTATTTTATGGAGCAAGGAACAAGAAATAGGCAATTTGGACAATTTTTTGTGGGTGTTAGTCCATAATTCATGGTGATGCCTAGAGCTTGAGGTCAACGTTCCAAAAATATTATACCTAGGGTTCAGTAACGAGCTAGGCAAGAGGCCCAGGTGGCCTGCCAGGGATAAATATGGCCTGGTAGTATTTTATGGGCCAAGGAACAAGAAACAGACAATTTGGGCAGTTTTTTATGGGTGTTAGCCCATGGTTCTTGGCGCTACTCGGGGCTCGGGGACAACTTTCCCAAAAATTTATATCGAGGGGTCTATAACGAGCCAGTAAAGAGGCTCAGGTGGCCGGTCGGGGTTGGATATGGCCTAGTAGTATTTTATAGGGTAAGGAACAAGAAACAGGCGATTTGGGTAGTTTTTCATGGGTGTTAGCCCACAGTTCCTGGAGCTGCCCGGGGTTCGGGGCCAACATTCTTAAAATATTATACTGAAGGCTCTGTAACAATCCAGGCAAGACGCTCAGATGGCCCTCCAGGGTTGGATATGACCTGGTAGTATTTTATGAGGCAATGAATAAGAAACAGGCGATTTGGTCAGTTTTTCGTGGGTGTTAGTCAACGGTTCCTAGCGCTGCCCTGGGCTTGGGCCCAACATTCCCAAATAATTATACCGAGGGGTCTGTAATGAGCCAGGCAAAAGGCCCAAGTGTCCCGCTGGGGTTGGATATTGCCTGGTATTATTTTATAGGCCAAAGAACAAGAAGCAGACGATTTGGTCAGTTTTTCGTGGATGTTAGCCCACGGTTCATGGCGTCGTTTGGGGCTCGGGGCTAACTTTCAAAAATAATAATTTTGAGGGGTCTGTAACGAGCCCTTCAAGACGCCCATGTAGCCCACCGGGGTTGGATATGGCCTGGTAGTATTTTATGGGCCAAGGAACAAGAAACAAGCAATTTGGGCAGATTTTTGTGGGTGTTAGCCCACGGTTCCTGGCGCTACCCGGGGCTCGGGGCCAACTTTCTCAAACAATTCTACCGAGGGATCTGTAACGAGCCACACAAGAGGCTGAGGAGGTTTGCTGGGGTTGGATATGGCCTGGTAGTATTTTATGGGTCAATGAACAAGAAAACGGTGATTTGGGCAGCTTTTCATGGGTGTTAGCCCACGGTTCCTAGCGCTGCCTGGGGATCGGGGCTAACTATCTCAAAAAATTATACCGAGGGGTTTATAATGATCTAGGTAAGAGGCCAAGGTGGCCCACTGGAGGGACATGACCTTGTAGTATTTTATGGGCTAAGGAATAAGAAATAGGCTATTTAGGATGTCTTTTGTGGGTGTTAGCCCACGTTTCCTGGCGCTGCCCACAGATCTGGGCCAACTTTTCCAAAAAATCATATCAAAGGGTCTGTAACGTGCTAGGCAAGAGGCCTAGGTGGCCCACCGGGGTTGGACATGGCCTAGTAGTATTTTACTTGCCAAGGAACAAGAAACAGGAGATTTGGGCAGTTTTTCGTGGGTGTTAGCCTACGATTCCTAGTATTTCCCGGGGCTCAGGGCCAACATTCCCAAAAAATTATACTGAGGGGTCTGTAATGAGCCAGGATAGAGGCCCAGATGGCCTGTCGGGGTTGGATGTGGCCTTGTAGTATTTTATGGCCAAGGAAAAAGAAACATGTGAGTTGGGTAGATTTTCGTGGGTGTTAGCCTATGGTTCTTGGAGTTGCTCGGGGCTCGGGGAAAACTTTCCCAAAACATTGTATCGAGGGATCTTTAATGAGCCAGGCAAGAGGCTCAGGTGGCCCACCGATGTTGGATATATCCTAGTCGTATTTTATGGGACAAATAACAAGAAATAGGGGATTTGGGCAATTTTTTGTGGGTGTTAGCCCACGGTTCCTGGCGCTGCCCGTGGCTCGGAGCCAACTTTCCCAAAAAATTATACCAAGGGATTTGTAACGAGTCAGGCAATAGGCCAGGGTAGCCCGCCGGGGTTGTATATCGCCTAGTATTATTTTATGGGCCAAGGAATAAGAAATAGGTAATTTGGGCAGTTTTTCATGGGTGTTAGCCCACAATTCCTGGGGCTTCCCGGGGCTTGGGGTCAACTATCCCAAAACATTATACCGAGAGGTCTATAACGAGCCAAGCAAGAGTCCCAGGTGTCCAACTAGGGATGGATATTGCCTGGTAGTATTTTATGGGCCAAGGAACAAGAAACAGATGATTTAGGCAGTTATTCGTGGGTGTTAGCCCACGGTTCCTAGCGTTGCCTAGGGTTCAGGGTGAAATTTCACAAAACATTTTACCGATTGTCTGTAATGAGCCAGGCAAGAGGCCTAGGTGTCCCTCTTGGGTTTTATATGGCTTGGTAGTATTTTATTGGCCAAGAAACAAGAAACAGGCAATTTGGGCAGTTTTCCGTGGGTGTTATCCCACGATT
>JBCEWC010003959.1:0-28587 GCA_038996855.1 Solanum aculeatissimum | reverse complement strand
TTAGGGGTTTAGGAGACCTTAGGGTACCAAAAAGGGGCTTAGGGAAATGTTAAATCACAAAAATACCATTAATAAAATGTAACTTTTCACTGGACATAAGGTCACACGGTGCTACAGTGACCGTCAAATGTTACACTAGCCTTCTCCCCTTCCGTCAAACCTCCCTTAACCAAATTTCCAATGCGAACTCTAGGAGGACTTTCTGGAATTCTTGACGAGTATTTTGACAGACCGTTTAGAGGTTGAATGGATGTGTGAGGGTCCCGTGTTCCCAACCGTAGCCTCCCAGCCTTGGCCATGGCCTGTCCTAGCTACTGTCCCACTTAACGGGACAATACACAGACCGTTTGGGCTCAAATGAGCCGTTTACGGTCTCGTGGTCCTACACTTATCTTAGGGGTGGTTCCAGGCCACCCCTAGCTCACTGGAGCATCCCAAGACACCCCAAATGTACCTTTCAAAGTTTCAAGGTCCGTGGCCCTACCCTTAGCCACGTTTCTGAGCCTATCTCTAATGTCTTTCGAATTTCAGATAGTCTTACTGTTTGGGCCATCTCTTCCTCATCCGAACTCCAAATTGAGTGAAACTAGCTGAGTTGCAAAGATAACCCAAAGATATTCCATTTGATATTTAGAAACGCACATGTTTTATCCCACATAAAAAGTTGTGACCATTTGAAGTACACTACAAAAATTGTCCCTCTAGGCCACCAACTAGCCCATTTTGCGTTTGGCCACTTAAAATCAACCTGTGGCTACCAACACTTAACCATGACCAGTATAACATCATACAAGACCAACCATAATGTGTTTCAAAAATTTTTGGGTTGTTACACCGGATTATGTCGAGGCCCCGCTCTATCTTATGTAGAGGCTATGTTGGACATGTTAGACTCTTGTACGTGGTATTATGGTTTATTGGGATATTATGAATATTGGGTTATATTATGGAAATGATGTTTCGATTATGCTTATGATCATGTTATGGAATTGTGAATGTTGGGAATGTGCTTATGTGGAAAGTCTCCTAACCCGGAATGCCCCCATAGCTTGAGTCTTACTTACTCGCCCTTAGAAATACTTGCTATGTGATATGTGATTCATTCTCATCCCATTCCTGACAACTTCCCTATAGCTTGAGTTTGAAGCCCCGTTTCCCCTAGAATTATGTGTTAAGTGTTTACTTTTTCGCGCTTTCGAACCGATGATGTGAGTGATGATGCTATGATGGCTTGATCGAGTTCCTTCAGGTTCTCCTTTTCCATGTCACATCTAGGCCCCACTTCCGTGTCGTGACACCCACCAAGGCAAGTCATTCCAAAACCCAACAACTTAACCAGTCGATAAAAGTGAAAGAAAATAGTCTAATAAGATATATAAAAATATGGAAGAAAATAACTACAACCATCCTAAGAACTGGTGTCACATTTACAAGCCTCTAAATGTATAATACTTAAAAGAAATACAAGTCTCAAATGTTCAGTTCTCAAATAGAACATAACATAATAAGGACTCCTCAAAGGTCTACTGGAGATCAAAGCAACTATCTCAAGGAATATCCAGAAGCTCGATCTCGAACTGAGAGAAACCTAGCAGGATGGACCGAGCTCACAACCTACAAAAATATAGCGAGGGGATGAGCACCAAATAATAGGGTACTTAGCGAAATGGAACTAACCTAAAGTAATGCAATGAAGAACAGAAGTGACTCTTTAAATCCTAACCATAATCCACCTAACTACAAACCTGCACTTAGAAAAGTCACAACACAATATAATGAAGAGATCACAGTAATATAAATACATTTATCAACTGGTATAATATCTCAGTACACAAGAGTACAAATAGATCCAACACTTACTTACAAACGGGGATAAGATAAATATACAACATACAACAATATCAACCAACTATGATATGAGATGAAGTGCATGCCATGAGGTGTATATCATGCAATGCAATGTCAAATAATTGTAATGCATGTCTGTCCTAGAATACACATCCGCTGATCAACTATGGTTGTTTGCCTCAGTGGAAACCCATGGGGGACATATCTGTCTATGTATTTGTGAACACCATCGGCAAAAACCTCGACTAATGCTCACTCGTCCCAAAGAGACCTCGGGCCATTCAAAATAGACCTCATACTAAACACACCTGCCTAGAGGAGACCTCAGACTCGACCAGTAGAGACCTAGGCCACCAATTCACATATTATCTTTTTTATATCTCAACCGTAGCCATCACAAGTATCAATGCACAAATAATAATAGATGCAACATGCAAGATCACAATTATATCACAGTGTCATCATCATAATGACCTCAATATCTCAATATGTAACAATCCAAAAATTATGAAAATGTTATCAAGGTATAGTTCATTGATTTTAAGCCTGGTTGGTATAGTTTACGGTTATCATGTGTCCCATTTATCAAGTCATGGTCAAAGGGGTTCTATTGGTTGAGTTTTACATGTGAACTGTAGGGAGGATTGATTTTAAATGGTCATATCTCTTAGAAAAAGAAGAACTGAATGGTCCATGACCTATAAAATTGAATCCCTTTGAGTTAGCTTTACAACACACTTGATTTCACTTGATTTGGAGTTCAGATGAAGAAGTTATGACCTTTTTAGTCGGACTGCCTGTGCAAAGTTTTTTCTACAAAAAGAATTGGACTAAGGCATGGCACCACGGAGCACCATACGGGTTGTGTGACACTAGATGGTCCGGGAAGAGGTACCGTATGGCCTCCCATGAGGTGTGGTGAAGTGTGTTGTGATGGTCTCCACTTAAGAATTAGTTCTAAGTATAATATTAGCATTCTGGAATTCACGTCAATAATATAGAAGCCTTCACGGGTCGTGTAACACTTGACAGTCCGTGTGGCTTGTCGTGGAAGTGAGGCAAGCCAAGATCATTGGCCAAATGAGATTCCACGGACCAGTTCATGGTTTGTGTGAGGCCTCACAATCCGTGTGGCCTTCTGTATAGTCATTAGAGTGAAAATTTTCTAAGTATTGAATTACCATCTCGGACCTTCGTCAATGAAATATTTTCTAAGTACTTATTGACGGACGGGTACACGACCCGTGTGTCATCACATAGTCCGTGTAGTGGGATAATCCCTGGCAATATTTTCTATCCGTTTCATTAATGGTTTGATTGTAATTTTGGTGATTTCCTATGGTCGTTTTAGTCTTCCTAAGCCCTCCTAAACATATGAATTAGCCTATAAACCTTCATCCTATTCTAGATTCATTCAAACACTTAGAATTATATTCTAACTCTCTCCTAAAAGCTCCTCTCAAGTAAGGTTTGAAGATTCAATTTGGAAATTCAAGGAACTCTTCTTCTCCAATCACTTTCTCCCTAAAGCTTCTAGTTAATCAAGGTATGTGAGATTGATTCATGATCCTCTTTCAACCATGAAGACCCAAATCTCTTTTACACTTGATTTTATGAAATTTAAGCTTACTTTGAATTTGGGTCTTTTAAATTAGTGTTGATTTAATTAAATTGAAGTATGTGCTGTACTTATTTGATGATTTTAAAGTGATTTAGTTCAATTATCATGAATTGCATTGAGATTATGAAGATTCAATTATGCATATCCCTTTAATTCTTCAATTCAAGCATGGATAGTTTGAATTATGTTTTCAATTGTGGATTTCATTATAATTTAAGAATGAATCTATCTTATTATGACAATTTAAGTTTTGATCTCCATTAACCCATGTTATCCATTCATTATTCATGACATTTACATACATGAGCATGGATTTTATGAAGTATATGATGTGGGCTAAGTCCCAAATATGTTTATGACTATGTTTCCAAGTAAAGAATGAGTATGACAGGTTGTGATCACACTATGTCTATGATATGACTCTTTGAGCAAGAATGGGTGTTTACATCACTATGAATGATAAGAATGGATCTACTCCTACACATGAAAGTATGACATTAAAACATTATTTGGATCTTTATCCCAATGAAGCATGATTACAAAGTATGTTTGACTTTTTGGTCACGTATGCATGAAAGTAAAGAAAGTGATTTGGCTTTTAAGCCCAATTATGAATGATTATGATTTCAAATTACTTATCATCTTTTTAAAAGCATGTATATATATATATATATATATGTATTCTCGTGGGATGATGATTTAGCATCGAATGGAATCGGAGTAGTAAGTGGACTATCTCCAAGGGTCCCACTCTTTCTCTTGAATTATATGCCAGCATAGGTGTATGGTAACCTTTACCGAAATGACTGAGTCATAAGGTATGGTTACAATTATGATATGATATGATATGAAAATCCTTCTGAAATGACCGGGTCGTTAGGAAAGTGGCCATCATATCGAAATGACCGGATCATAAGGTGTAGTGTAGATTACCTTTGGCAAGTAGTCTACTCTCATCCGATGGGAGACTTTTATCAGGTGAATTCATGTAATAGCTCGTATGGGTTTGAGATGTCGGTTAAGGTCACATCCCCAATATATGTCAGTATTATGACATTTCATGCATCATGGATTTCATGACATATTGATATAATACTCTTCCTTGCTCATATACTTCTTTCTATATATGTGCCCTTGCCATCTAACTTTGAATGTAGGCTTAATAATTTCATATGCATTGCATGCCCACATACTTAGTACATTCAAATGTACTAAAACATACTCTTTTTCCTGTATGATCTAACCATGTAGGGACCAAAGACTACATCTATCCACCTCTTGACGGTTAGCTTGGATCTTGAGTATCACTTGTGGTGAGTCCTATGTTCCAAGGACAATACCCATCATTCATCTAGCTCTTATGTTATGTTGATTATGTCTTTTCTTTGAGGGTGAGCCCGGGACATATCTTGGCCCCTGCCCTATTCTAGACTAGAGGCATTGTTGGACACTATAGAGTTCTTCGTACGAGTATGTTATGTGTATACTTGAGATGCTATGGTTAAGTATTATGTATGGAGGCGATGGTTATGCTTATGCTATTATGATATGTTTAATGACAATGTGCCTATGTGGAAAGTCACAAGCCCCTTCTTGTCCCCATAGCTTGAGTCCAAAGCCCCGTAATTCCTTAAAATTATATGTTTCTTATTAAACTACGTGTTTTCGAACCAATGATATGTAAATTGATGCTAAGATGGCTTGTACGAGGACTCTCAGGTTCTCATTCGCCATGTCACATCTAGTCCCTATTCCCAGGTCGTGACAATAAATGTCTATGATTATGGCTCTTTGAGCAATTATGGGTGTTTACACCAATACGATTATGAATGTTTGATCTACTCTTACGCATGAAAGTATGATATGAAGTATGATTTAGTCTTTCGGCCTAATTGTGCATGGTTATAATTTGAAAAGGACTTATGTCCCGATTTCAAGCATGTATATGCATATGTATTCTCGTGGGATGATAACTTGGCACCGAATAGGATTTGGGGTGGGGGATCAACCTAAGGGATCCTTATTTAAAGTCTCCTTTCTCATAACTATGTGCCAAACATAGGTTTTATTCCCCTTTTTAGGGATGGTTATTCCCCTCTTTGAGGTATGGTTAATCCCCTTTTTAGGGATGTTTATTCCCCTATTTGAGGATGGTTATTCCCCTTTTTAGGATGGTTTATTCCCCTCTTTGAGGGATGGGGGTTGCCTTTGGCAAGTGACCCACCCTTTTGATTTGATGTAGGGTGAACATAGGGGATTCTAAGTAGTAGCTCGCTTGGTCTTATATGTCGGTTATGGTCCTATCCCAGATGTGTTAAGTACTATAGCATTCATGCATCATGTATTTCATAGAATATTGATATCTTATTCTTCCTTATATATACTTCTTGCTATATATGTGCTTTATCATCTAACATTGATTTGTAGGTTAATATGTTCATATGCATTTGCATGCCCTCATACTTAGTACATTCTACCTCTTGACGGCTAGTTGATTGACTTAGAGTTACTTTTGGTAAGTCCTATCTTCCAAGGACAAGCAGACTTCTATCTACGTATTATGATTATGATGTTTATTTCTTTACTTTGAGGGTGAGCCTGGGACGTGTCTTGGCCCCTGACCTATTCTAGACTAGAGGCATTATTGGACATCTGGTAGTCTATCGTATGGTTTATGTTATGTGTATCCTTGAGATGTTATAACTAAGCACTATGTATGGATTATATGATTATATGATATGAGATGTAATGGAAAGTCCTAAGTCCCATGATATCCCCATAACTTGAGTCCTCCTTACTGTCCCTAGTATTATGTGTTATATTCAATGTGAATTCATGTATATCCCCATCCCTATGATATCCCCATAGCGTGAGTCATACTTACCTGCCTCGTAGAACTATGTGTTTAATGTACATTTATGCACTTCCAAATCAATGATATGCGAATATATGCTATGAGGATCATTTGGGGACTCTCAGGTTCCTATTCATCGTGTCACTCCTAGGCCCTACTCTCAGGTCGTGACAAATATGACATCAAAGTACTAGGTTTATAAACGATCCTCGGAGTCCAACATGCCACGTCGAGTAGAGTCCTATTACTGGGTGTGAAGTGCACCATACCTATGAGTGGGAGGCTATGGTGATATTTTAGGAATTGTCTCACTTCTTTGTTTCTTATGTCATGCTATGGACCGTGTATTTAGATTTCTTGGCACTGATACTATCATTGGTACTATTTTAGAAGATGCCTCCAAGAAAAGCTCCTTTACCTAGGCAGGCCCCGGTTAATAAGGACCCAATCCCACAAGATCCTATATAGGAGCCAATTACTCCTAATGAGCTTCATGCTACCCTTTCTATTCTAGCTTAAGACATAGACAACTAAGTGAGGGAGGTCAATCCTTCTCCTCAAGTTTAGACTCCGGCTGCTAAAGCGAGAGATTTTACCCGGATGAACCCTCTAAAGTTCTATGGTTCAAAGGCTGATGAGGATGCGTAGTAATTCATTGATGAACTCACTAAGGTGTTGACTATTATGAGGGTGACTTATGAGGAGAAAGTTGAGTTAGTTTCTTATTTGTTGAAAGATGTTTCTCAGGTGTGGTATACTCAATGGTTGATGGAGAGGGTTGTTGATGCTCAGGTTGGTTTGGAAGATTCCAAATTCGCTTTTCTGGATCGTTCCTCCCTCTTGAACTTAGGGAGGAAAAGATAACAGAGTTTATCAATATTAGACAAGGTGGCATAACTGTGAGGGACTATTCCCTCAAGTTCACAAAACTCTCAAACTGCCCTATGCTAGTGCCTGACCCCGTGCAAGAATGCACAAGTTTATTTCTGGAATCTTTGATTTGGTTGTGAAAGAGTATCCTACGACTATGCTTATTCGGGATATGGACATCTCCAGGCTCATGACTTATGCTGAACAGATTGAAGGGGAGAAACTCATAGAAAGGAAGGTAAATAATGCTAAGAGGGTCCGTTATAATGGTGGGTTCTCCAACTCTAAGGGTGGTGGTTATGGTAGCTTCCATCAAGGACAAGGATTTAGTGTAAAGGTTGCAAATTTTAGAGTTTCTCTTCCTAAGGCACAAGTTGGGGGTGGGACAGTGTTCCCTTGGTATGACCAGTGTGAAATAAATCACTTGGGAGAGTGTAGGAAGGCTTCAAGTGTTGTAGTTTGGATCACAAGGTTGTTGATTGTCTTAAGAACTCGAGGAAGGGTCAAATGGTTCTCGGTTCTCTAGGCCAACAAAAAGGTCAGGCAGGTGATGCTCCTGAAATAATAGGTTCTGTGCTCTTCATGCCAGACAGGACGTGGAAGAGGCTCCGAATGTGTTGACTGGTATGTTAAAAGTCTTTGATTTTGATGCTTATGCTTCGCTTGACCCAGGTGCCAATTTATCTTTTATGACTCCTCTATTGGATGTTAAGTTTGGTGTACATCTGAAAATTTTGAGGGAGCCCTACTCAGTTTATATTCCTGTGGGTGAATCTATTATTGCCAGAAGAGTCTATCAGGGTTATCCTATTTCAGTCTTGCATAAAGTCCTTCCTGGTGATCTTGTAGAGCTTGAGATGTTTGATTTTGATATTATTCTTAGGATGGATTGGTTGCATGCTTCATATGCCTCCATTAACTGTAGAACTCGAAAAGTTAAGTTTCAGTTTCCTAATAAACCTGTTTTGGAATGGGAGGGTAGTGATTCTGTTGTTAAAGGTCAATTTATTTCCTATCTCAAGGCTCGAAGGATGATTTCTAAGGGGTGCATCTATCTTATTATAAGGGTTAGAGATATGAAATCTGAGTCACCCATTCTTGAGTCTGTTCTGGTGGTTAATGCGTTTTCAGATGTTTTTCCCAAAGATCTGCCTGGTATTCCTCCCAAGAGGGAAGTGGATTGTAAGACCCCACTCAAGAGAAGTAAAAGTCCAAGAAAAGAGTCTTGAAAATTTTCTGAAGTACCATTGTTACGAAGGGGTTTACGAGTCGTAGAATGAAGTATGAGCCATGCAGTGGTTCACAAACATTTCCAATAGCTCAATTTTAAGGATCAACTTTGTATGAAAGTTTTCATAGGTCATATACTATTTCACAAGTCGTAAATATTGTTCATAGAATGAGGGCCATACTTGGTGAAATTGGGGTTCTTCAGGAACTTGATCCATGACTTATGAAATGATCCATAGAGTCTTTTACGAGTCGTAGGTCGTGTCACGGATTTGTGTGTCAAGGAATAATCTCAGTCTCTGAAATTTTAAAAATGACATCAAATGAAACCCTTTCTATGGCTCGTCGAATGGCCAACGGCCCATGAATGGGGTTTCGTGGTCCCTTCCTACAAGATTTTTATAAGGGGCAAATTCAACATTTCTTATTAATTAAAGCCTAAACTATGTTGTTTTACCCCTCAAATGGCCCTTATCAACCTTTTCAACTCTAAATTTCTCATTCCCATTCCATTCTAAAATATATAAGTCCCAAAACTCTCTCAAGCCTCCTTCAAGAGCTCAAGCAAGAAAATCCAAATTAGGGTTTTGGTTCTTCATCACCAAGCCAGACTTTTCTCAATTAAATCACTAAGGTATGTGGGTTTGATTGTGGGGACCTTCCTTCCCACAAGTCTAACCATCTTCTTCTCCAACTACATAAAAGTATTTTATGGACTCTTGCATATGATGTTAGTATTATGCACCTCATGATGGTCTATTTTAATGCATTATGTTCAGGGGTCATGTTTAGATTTTCAAGTATTGATTGTTAAGTATGAATACCTATTGAAGGCATATTTCATGAGTTAATTTATATCAATTGAAACTATACATGATGTAAACTATGAAAGATTATGAATATGAGGTGGATTTCATGATACTAGGATGGGCTTTTCTACTACAAGGTTGGTGAGTTGATTGAATATCTTCCAAATGAATTGATTTTACATTCTCAAGGTCTCATACTCTTGTATTGCATGATTTTAAGTACATTTGTATCTACCCACCATGTTTGACTAAATTATCATGATAAAGATTTTCATGTTGATAAAGCGTTAATATATGAATTACAAGACAAACATAACATGATAAATTATGGTCTCCTAAGAATGCATTGAGATCATGTAAGGTTCCTATGATTTGTAAGTAAGATGTTGAGCCCTTATGTTATATTCCACCCTCTTGTGAATGAGTGTTGTCTACATGAAAGGGTCAAGTATGAGAAATATTTTACCCTCATGTGCAACTAATGCTCAATAGAAGGGGTAAAGTATATTTCAAGTCCTACCCTCATGTGTAAAGCTATGACATTGGAAGGGGTCAAGTTTATGAATGTTTTTACCCTCTTGTAAGGGTGAAGTGTATGAATGAGCTACTCTTATCATATTACGATGTTTCTCCATGTTATTCAAGTTAAGATTAAATTATGATTATGTCAAGTATTCTATGGGATTAGACTTAGCAAAGAAAGAGACTTAAGGTGGGGGCTCGACCCAAGAGGTCCTTATATAAAGTCTTGGTCTCTTAACTATATGCCACTATAGATTCATGTTATTTTCCCTAAAAGGGGTTTTTACTAGTGGATCCAACTAGGTCAAGCTACCCACTATGTGGGGTTAAGTTTGGTTTACCTTGGCAAGTAAACCGTTTCTTTTTCGGTGGGGAGTTAAGCATCAGAATTCCAAGTAGTAGCTTGCTTGGTCTTATATTTCGGTTAAGGTCTCCTCCCACATATGTATGTTATGTTATTCAAGTTTGGTTATCTCTAGGCATGTGCAAGTAAGGCTAATATTTTACATGTTATATTGAGCTTATGTCCATTGATCATGATTATGCGTCTCGATTAACATGACTTACTTTCTTTGCTTGCATTACACCCTACATACTAGTACATTCCAAGTACTAACACATACTTTTTGCCTACATGATCTAACCATGTTGGAAGCGGAGCTCCTATCCATCCTCCTACACGTGGCTAGCTGGATTACTTGAAGATTTCTATTGGTGAGTCCTCCATTTTGGGGACAATATCCACTTTAATTTCATGCTTTAATTAAGACATATATTTTGGATACTTATCTTTGAGGGTGATTCTGGGAGATGTCTTGGCCCTTGTTCTATACACATTATAGGTGTCGTTGGATATGGAAAATGTGTATATTGGGCTTAACTCCCATTATGCTTATGTGATTATGCAAGATTTCCCTTAGTCCCTAATCCTTTCTATGTGATGATATTTGTTGATAATATGATAGAAGTCCCAAGTTTCGACAACGTCCCCATAACGTGAGTCATACTTACCCGCCCCTTAGACATTATTTGTTATGTGATTCATGCAAATCCTCTCCCCTAAAACATATCTATAGCTTGAGTCCAAAGTCCCGTTTCCCCTAGAATTATTTGTTACTTGCTTGATTGTTTGTTTATGCTTCCGCAACCAAGGATGTACAAATGATATGTTAAGAGGCTTATTTGGGTTACCTTTGGGTTTCCCATTCGTCGTGTCACATCTAGGCCCTAGGCTTGGGTCGTGACATAGATTTTGGCATAGACCTCATTCTGAATACCCAACCTATTTCCATTCCTCTTTATTGTATGTCCCCGGATGAATTGAAGGAGTTGAAGGACCAATTGAAAGACCTGTTAGAGAAGGGTTTTATCAAGCTAAGTATTTTTCCTTAGGGTTCTCCTGTGTTAATTATAAGAAAGAAGGATGGGTCACTTTAGATGTGTATTGATTATCGACAGTTAAATAAAGTGACTATCAAGAATAAATATCTGTTGCCATAGATCGATGAGTTGGTTGACTAGTTGCAAGGAGCTACTCATTTCTCACAGATTAATCTCCGCTCTAGTTACCATTAGTTACAAGTTTGGGAGTGCGATGTTCCCAAAATCACTTTTTGGTCCAGGTATGAACATTTTGAGTTTGTGGTGATGTTATTTGGGTTGACTAATGCTCTGGTTGTGTTTATGGACCTTATGAACCAAGTGTTCAAGCCTTTTCTTGATAGTTTTGTGGTTGTCTTCATTGATGATATTCGGATTTATTCCCCAAGTGAGGGGGAGCATATGGATCATTTAAGGTTGGTTCTTCAGACTTTGAGAGAGAAGCAATTATTTGCCAAGTTCAGTAAATGTGAGTTTTTGTTGGGTGAAATAGCATTTCTTTGTCATGTGGTATCCGGTGATGGTATTAAAGTTGACAAAAAAAAGACCGGGGTTGTGAAAAATTGGCCTAGTCTGTTAAATCCTTTCGATACTCAGAGTTTTCTGGGGTTTGTTGGTTATTATTGAAGGTTTGTTCAAGAATTTTCATCCATTGCATCCCCATTGACTAAGTTGACTCAAAAGAAGGCTAAGTTCATATAGTTGGATGAATGTGAAAAGAGTTTTTAGACTTTTAAGGATCAACTCACAACGACTCCTATTTTGACTCTATCAGATGTCTTATATGGATTTGTGATGTATTGTGATGCTTCTCAAATTAGGATGGGTTATGTCCTCAGGTAATATGGTAAGGTGATAACTTATGCATCAAGGAAAATGAAAGTGCATGAACAAAATTACCCAACCCATAATCTTAAATTAGCAGTAGTGGTGTATGGTTTGAAGATTTAGAGATATTATTTGTATAGGGTTCATGTTGATGTTTTCACCGACAAGGCTAATGTTATGGTCGATGCTCTTGGTAGGCTATCTTTGGAAAGTGTGAACCATGTCGATGAAGGTAAGAAAGAGTTAGTTAAATATGTTCATCATTTGTCTAGGTTGGATGTTAGATTGGCTAACATTAATGATGGTGGTATTCATGTTCAGAATGGGGTTGAGTCTTTTGTGATTTTTGATGTCAAGGCAAAACAAGATCTAGATCCCTCTTTGGTTAAGCTGAAGAAGTTGGTTTCCAAAAAAGAGATAGAGGTTTTCTCCCAAGGTGGAGATGGTGTACTTCGGTATCAAGGTCGATTGTATGTTTCCAATGTTGATGGCCTTAGAGAGGTGATTATGAGTGTAGGTCATAATTCTTGTTACTTTATACATTCGGGATCCACCAAAATGTATCGGGATTTGAGAGAAGTGTATTGGTGTCTTGGTATGAAGAAAGGCATAGCGAAGTTCATATTCGAGTGCCCTAATTGTCAACAAGTTAAAGTGAAACATCAAAGGCCCGACGGTTTGGCTCAAAATATTTAGATTCCTACTTGAAAGTGGGAAGATTTGAATATGTATTTTTGTGGTTGGTTTGTCCCGTACTTGAAAGCAATTTGACTCTATTTGGGTTGTTCTTGATTGGATGACCTAGTCGGCTTATTTTCTACCGGTCAAGACTACTTTAAATGCCAAAGATTATGCAAGGTTGTATATTCGAGAATTTGTTAAATTGCATGGTGTTCTTATGTCTATCATATCGGATCGTGGTACCTAATTTACTTCTTAATTTTGAAAATTATTTCAAAGAGGGCATGGCACTAGGGTGAAATTGAGTACCACTTTTAATCTTCAAATCGATAGACAATCCGAGAGGACAATTCAAACTTTAGAGGACATATTGAGGTCTTATGTATTAGAATTAAAATGAAATTAGGATGCCCATCTACCTCTTATCGAGTTTGCCTACAATAATAGTTTTCTTGTTAGCATTGGTATGGTGCCATTTGAAGCTTTATATGGGAGAAGGTGTAGACCCCTAGTGGGGTGGTTTGAGTTGGGTAAGATGACTTTGATAGACCTAGATTTGGTGATTGAAGCCATGGAAAAAGTGAAGTTTATTAGAGAAAGGTATAAAATGGCTCAAAGTCACAAAAAATCTTATTTGGATTTTAGGAAAAGAGACCTTGAGTTTTGTGTTGGTGATTGGGTATATGTGAAGGTTTCACCCATGAAGGGTATAATGCATTTTGGCAAGAGGGGCAAGTTAAGTCCCTGATATGTTGGTCCATACGAGATTGTTGAGCGGATTGGTAATGTGGCTTATAGATTGGATTTTCAATGATATCCTATGAAGTTTTACTAAGTATTTATATGTATTTATGTTATTGGTGATGACCCCAATGATGAGTTTTGTTAATCTTGAAGTGTGGTCTATTTTTGCATGTTTAAATGTGTATATTTTCATGATTTAAGCATGTATATGTGATTTATGATTGTTCCATTATAAAAGCCAAACCCACCTAGTTTTTCAAGCAAAGTCTTGTATGATTTATGATAATAATTAGGGCATTAAAGATGAGCTTTAAAGTTATGATTTGTAAAAGATATAAGCATGTCGACAATTGTCCTAAAGATGTTTAATAAGGTCCCCAAGATGAAATGACAGTACACACTTGGTGGTTCCTAAGTTTGAGATACAATAGTGATTTGCTACTTAGGATTCTAAGTTATGTCTTAAAGATTTCGTAAGATGATTAAACACCAAATGTGACATTAAGGTGGGGTTCGGTAAGGGAACCTTAGTAGTAACCCTTTGTCTCTTTAACTATGTGCCACCATAGGAGCCCTTGTAGGCTAGGCTAGTGAATCTACATAGCGATTTATGTTATAAAGATGCATGCAAAGTAGCAGAGTTCCACCCAACAAGTGGTCTCCCAGTGCCAACGTAGGGGGTTATGTTGAATTCTATGTAGTAGCTCACATGGACTTAAATGTCGATTAAAGTCTTCTCCCAAAAGTTTATGACTCAATGATATGATTCCTCTACATGCGATCTTTTATTTATTTATTCTCATTCATATTTAGTGATACTTCTTGTTCATGCTTAAGCTTATATTAAGTATTTTCACCAACTTATATGTATATGTTTTCTTATGAATGATGGCATTACAATTTCATGTATTACATTGCATCTCACTTACTTAGTACATTCCAAAAGTATTAATAAATATTTTTCATGCATGATTTAATCATGTTGGGACATGTACTCCTCTGCTAACTCGTGGCTAGTTTTTGGCATTCAAGACAGGTACTTTTACTGTGGTGAGCCCTTAGTTTGGGGCCCACCATTTTCTATTCTAGCATGTATTATTCCTTTGAGACAGTGTATATGTATCCCTCTTTTGAGGATTTTATATTCTATGTTGTCTTTGTATGAAGTCTTTTCTATTTGATGAAAATCAACTGCTACCGGTTCCATCCATTTATGTATCAGTTGGTAGGCTTTATGGACAAATATGTTAATTATTTATGCTTTTTTAATGCTGCTTCATTGTCTTAAAAAGCCCAGAGACCCTTCCCTATTTTAAATTTTGTATTTTCTTATGTTTGTTGCCTATGAATGCTTAAGATATTTAAGATGGCTTGGATGGGACACCTTTGTGTATCTCATTCCCCGTGTGATGATTAGGCCCCTAGGTCGGGTTATTAAAAACTTGGTATTAGAGCACGAGGTTTTAAAATATTCCTTGGATGTCCATGCATACCCCATTGAGTAGAGTCTCATTCAAGATTGTGAAGTGTGCCACTATTTTGAGTGAGAAGCTATGAGACGATTTAGGAAAGGCTTCCCTTCTTTCTTATTCATGTCGTGCCTTAGAGTTGAATAAGATTTTCCAACCACTAACAATGACCTTTTGCTTATTTCTAGATCATTCCACCGAGAAAAGCTCCATACCAAAGAGGCACTCTCGAGCAAAACAATCCTCCGCTCTAACAAGATGATGTAGTGTCTCATGTGGAGTTCCAAGCCGACTTAACCTTGTTGGCCCAAACATTGGCCAACCAAGCTAATCGGTAGATCACCATCCCTCCCCAAGTACCTACTCCGTCTACTAGAGTGAGAGACTTCTTGAGAATGAACCCTTCAAATTCATGGTTCCAAGATGGAGGAGGACCCCATTAATTTCATTGAGGAAACTTATCGGGTTGTAGTGGTTATGGGTATCTCTTCAGAGGGAAAAGCCAAGTTAGTGGCCTACCAACTCAAACGGGTAGACAATATTTGGCACAAGAAATGGGCGGATGAGTGAGGCCAAGGAGTGGGTCCCATTGGATGGGAAGAGTTCAAATGCACCTTCTTAGATCGGTTCTTTCCGATAGAGCTAAAGGAGGCAAAGGTCCAAGAGTTTATCAACTTCAAGCAAGGGACCATGAGTGTGAGGGAGTATGCCATCAAATTCACCAAACTTTCCAAGTATGCACCCTTCATGGTTGCGGATCCGAGTGCTTGCATGAGCAAATTCATCTCCAATGTCTCCGATTTTGTGTCCAAAGAATGTAAGATAACCATGCTAGTAAAGGAGATGGATATCTCCCGATTGATGACTTACACAATTAGAAAATAAGTCTTTAACGAGGATAAATTCAGTCACTAAAAGTATAAATTAGATCATTATTAGTCAATAATGACCGGTAAAAATCCCATCATCATCGGTAGTTAAAAGCTCTATCATTAAAAGTTAACAACCAGATTAAATCCAGCCATTAAAAAACCTTTAACAATGACAAACACTCAGTCGTTATACCTTTTTTGAAAAACCAAATTTTTCCTTCACTAATTGATATTCTAGTTATTAAAAAAAAGAAGGGTAAGCTCGATGCATTTTCGGGGAAGGGCCCAGCCACAAGGATCTATTATACACAACCATATTTTACATTTCTGCTAGAGGATGTTACGAAGGTTTGATCCCATGACCTTCTGGTGACATAGAAATAACTTTACCAGTTACTCCAAGACTCCCCATCAATTCTTGTTATTAAAATCTTAATTATAACCATAAATCAAATTAGCAAAAGTGCATATACACACACATATACAAATATGTGCACATATGAAAACATACAAATTGATTATATTCATATAAAATTTCATAGTTAACTATAAAGAATGATATTACGTAACGTTACAAATATATATATACAAATTGTATGATATAATATTTTTTAACTCCTAGTAAAAGAAAAACTAGAATATCTTTAAACAATTTCTGTTATGTAAAGCTTTTTAAATTTTCTGTTTGTAAAATTTCATATTATCTTAAATTTTAAATAATAAAAATATTATGATTTCTTAATTAATTAGTGGTTGATTATATGTCATGTAAAACCTTTTAAATTTCTATTTGTAATTTTTTTTATACTTGTCTAACTCAAACAAATGATTTTTCTTTGTATACACCTTTTAGTTTCACCACCAATAATGAAAAAAAAGTCGACACAATATATAATTTTTTATTAGAAGAAACATTATTACTGAATACTGATTCTTAAATCTATTGATCGAGGTAATTTACAAGTGGAGAAATATCTATCCTCTTGAGAAAATTACTTACTGCCAAATTTATATAACTTTTCTATCTTAAATTAATCTCATAAGCTCATAATTATATATTTAATATTATAACTTCTATTTTTAATTTTTTGTTTCATTACAATTTTTTTATTTTAACCTACTTCATCTTGCATTCTTAAAAAGGTTAAGTAAAGATGAATAAATTGTCTCTCAAAGTAAAAACATATACAAAAACTATATCAAGAAAATATTTAAGTTAAAAAATATTGTGCCAAAAAGATGTAACTAAATGCTTTTATAATATTTGAAAATTTTATATAATTGACTATAATAAGAATGATGAATAGAGTTATTAGATAATAATACATTAATATTTTTTTCTTTTTAGTAAATTGTTTTTATGAAATAAGCAAAATTATAAAAGAAAGAGGATTCTTAACAGGATGATGGAATGATTAACAAAACGCCACTTGTTATACTTATAACATGATTTGGTCTTTTCTCTTTGCACTCATATTAATTAAAATATATTTTTACACTAACTAATATGTTTTTAACTACGGGATGTTGTGTTTTTAACGATAAAATATTATCTCCTCGTTAATGTTGGATTAAAATTTATTTTTAACGATTGAAAATAATTTGGTCACTATAAATGTATTTATAACGATCGAATTCATTTCCCTTTGTTGATAAATGATCGTTAAAAGTCATTTTTCTTGTACTATTATGCAGAACAAATAGAGGAGGATAAGCTACGAGAAAGGGCAAGGGAGTCCAAAAGGGGCTCGGGTCGATGGTGGAAGCCATTCTCACCAAAGAGTGGTGGCCACAAGTTACAAGGTGGCCAAAGGCAAGGTGGACAAGGGTCTACCAATACTCCTCCCCGGACCACTAAAGACAAGGGGTTGCTCCTAAGACCCAAAGCCCGAGTTGCTCCAAGTGTGGAAGACTTCACAAAGGAGAGTGCCAAGCCGGTCCAATGCTTGCTTCAAATATTGGAAGCCCGACCATCATGCCAAATATTATAGAAGCGGAGGTGCATAGCACTAAGGCCAAGGTGGGCAAGTTCAAGGCGCCCAAAGGACCAACCCTATGGTCTCCATGGTCGCCAAGAGGTTGAAGAGGCTCTGGATGTTGTCACCGGAATGTTGAGAGTTTTTTATTTAGATGCATATGCCTTACTAGATACGGGAGCTAACTTGTCATTTGTATCCTATTTCTTTATAATAAAATTTCATGCATGTCTCGAAGTCCTCCATGAGCCCTACGAAGTACGTAACCCCGTAGGAGAGTCCATCGTTGCCCGAAGAGTCTATAGAAATTGCCCCATCTTTATCTTGTATAAAGTGGTCACTTGTGACTTAGTTGAACTTTCCATGCAAATTTTGATATAATTCTTAGGATGGATTGGTTGCATGCTTCCATTGATTTTAGAACCTGTACGGTCAAGTTTCAATTTCTAAATGAGCCAATTCTTAAATGGGAGGGTAGTAACTCTGCATGTAGGGGTCGGTTCATTTCTTTCTTAAAGGCCCGAAAAATAATTTCCAAAGGGTGCATCTACTATCTAGTAAGAGTCAAAGATGTAACTTCTAAAGTTCTTTTTCTTTAGTCGATGCTCGTTGTGAATGAGTTTCTCAATGTCTTTTCGGGTTAGTTACCGGGTATTCCTCCCAAAAGGAAAATAGACTTCGACATAGATCTTATACCCGATACTCAACCTATCTCAATCCCTCCATATAGAATGGCTATTGTAGAGTTGAAAGAGCTAAAGGAGAAATTAAAGGATTTGCTGGAGAAGGGTTTTATTAGACCTAGTCGATCTCGATGGGGTGCTCCAATTTTAGTTGTAAGGAAGAAAGATGGGTCGCTCTCTATGTGCATAGATTATTGGCAACTTAACAAGGTCACCATCAAGAAAAAGTATCCCCTCTCGAGTATAGATGATTTGTTTGATCAATTGCAAGGGGCTACACACTACTCTAAGGTTGACTTGAGATTCAGGTATCGCAAATAGAGGATGAGGGAAAGTGACATTCCAAAAATGGCCTTCCAAACTAGGTATGGTACTTTGACTTTATGGTGATATCGTTTGGTATCACCAATGCACCAACTATATTTATGGACCTTATGAATAGGGTGTTCAAATCCTACCTTGATATGTTCGTTGTGGTGTTCATTGATGACATTCTAATCCACTCCCGAGATGAGAAAGAACATATGGAGCATTTGAGGGTAGTATTGTAAATCCTAAGGGAGCAAAAACTTTAAAAGCAAAGTTTGACAAGTGTGAGTTTTGGCTAGATGAGGTTGCCTTCCTTAGGCATGTGGTATCATGTGACGGTATTAAAGTTGATCCTAAGAAGACTGAGGCATTGAGAAACTGGCCAAGGCCACTGACTCCTAGCGACATAAGTAGTTTCTTAGGCCAAGCTAGTTACTATAGAAAGTTTGTGCACGATTTCTTTTCCATTTCATCCACACTCACCAAGTTGACTCAAAAGAAATCAAATTTTGTGTGGATGGATGAGTGTGATAAAAACTTCTAAACATTGAAGGACCGATTTACTTCAGCCCCAATATTGATATTGTCGGAAAGGAATGATGGGTTCGTTGTGTATTGTGATGCATCAAGGATTGGGTTAGGGTTTGTTACTAATGAAAAATGGTAAGGCAATTGCTTATGCTTCAAGACAATTGAAAGTGGATGAGAAGAATTACCCGACTCATGCTCTTGAGCTTGCGGCGGTAGTGTTTGCCTTGAAGATTTTGTGACTGATGTGCTGTCAAAATACAACACTTTTGATGCTTAAAACCAAGGATTTTATGTGTTCTCGAAGCGATGTTCGTAGATTTTATGTGTTTTTGATTTATTTTTATAGGATTATAGGAATTAGAGTGATTTTGTGCCAAGTGCAGCAGAATGCAAGGTTTTGGTGATTTATGAAGAAATCTACAGGACATGGTTCACTCCACGGGCCATAGGATGATTCGTGGGTCAAATCCAGTGAAGGGTAGATTTTCAGATGTTAAGATTATGGAGTATCAGACGAGCCATATAATTCTTCATAGGCCATAGGAGTGTTTGTATGTCAAAGATCAGAAACTATGCATGAAGATGTAACGAAGTAAAATCTGGATAATCTGTAATTCTTGAATAGTGTGCAGGTATGTATTAATTATGTGCTTCAATATGAATGCTTTTTAATGGTGACTAACATTAGAACCTACCTAAATTCTTATCTACTGGATCAAGGTGGTAATAAATGGGAAAAGGGGGTAGTTAACAGGATTCGATGTGATCCCTCTCGTCTAATCTACCTGAACTGATCACGAGATGGTTGTACTGGGACAAAAGGTAAGGGTTAGTAATGCAACACTACGGGGATAGATCAAATTACGTAGTGAAATTTGCCTCTCACCTAGATCAAAGGGTTAGGTTAACTTAAGTTACCGTTCTGCATGCTACGCACTACACAAGATTACGATTATCTGGATATACTGAGTTAGGAAACTATGGGGAACACAATACCCTAGTTACTTCTTCCATTGATTTCACAACACTTGCACTTGATCAATTACTTTAGTTTAGGTTTAATTTTTGCAGTTTACAACCCCCCTTTTGGTAAATAAGTAGACTAATTTGTTCTAATTGCTCATAATTACTCCAAGTATAACTATATTCCCTGTGGAATTCAACCCTAACCTTTTTTAGGTACTATATTTTGACAACTACTTATCCTCTATTTGGAGGTGTAGTTTGGGCGATAATTAAAGTTTTGGCACCGTTTCTGGGGAGTTCGACTTTAGACTTGTTTAATTAGGGTGATTTGGAAATTAATCCTTATTTTTCTTGATTTTACATTTTTGTTATTTTTGTTTTCTTGCAGCATACAGGTGTAGTGTATGCCTAACACTCGTAGTTGAGGCACTCCCTTAACTCCGTTTTTGACCCAGAGATCTAGAAAACACTTCAAAGAATGGCTAAGGATAATGCAAACAATGCCACTATCTAGCGGCCAATCTGAACAATGATGAACCACCACCACTGGAGGATGTGAATCCTCCACCATAGGACCTTCAAGCGGCTGCTCATCGATGGAATCAATACAATCTTGACCCTATGGTGGTGGATGTCACTGGAGCGATTGTGTTACCCATTTATCGGAGGATACTAAGTTTATGGTGTCGAGTGGTTTGTTGCAGATGCTGCAGAACTGAGGGTTTTTATAGGCCTATCGTCAAAGGATCCACACAACTATCTACACAACATCACCTTTATCTGCAAAAGTATGATGGGGACTCAAAATCTGTCCATGGATTCTATTGGGCTCCGTGTCTTCCCATTATCTCTTATAAGTGAAGCGACGGTATGGTTATCTAAACTTCCACAAGGCTCTATCATGACTTGGGCTGAAGTGCAAAAAGCCTTTTTGAAGAGGTTCTTTCCTAGATCGAAGAAGCTAAAGCTAAAGGATTAGATCAACAACTTTGGCTAATTGTCTGGTTATTCTATCAACACTACATGGGAAAGGTTTACTAAGTTCTTGAGGAGTGTTTCTGATCACAAGATCATTGATGATGCATTGGTAAAAATCTTCTATCGGGACTTAGATGACAATGGCAAAGTTGTGGCTAACATCATAACAGGAGGCTCATTCTTGGATTGCACTTTTCCAATTGTATCTAAACGATTGGAGAAGGTGGCGAAGATGAATGGTTCATGGGGATCAAGAGACAAATCCACTACTAAAATCTCTTTCATAGTGACTACCAATCCAAAACAAGTTAGTATTAATGAAGATGTGATGCAGGAGCTAGCTCAAATCAGTACCAATGTGGGTTTGATGATGAAGCAAACTCAAGAGAGAGTTAATGCATTGAGTCACCAGAAAATGCGTGTACCCATGTATGAGGAGGATTCATGCTTCGTGACTGATCAGATGGAGGGTTTCAAGACCAACTCCCAAGGGTCCAACCAGAATTATTGGTGCCAAGGTCAAGGAAACTAAGGTCGGAACTTTAATAGTGATAATTCCTTTAGGGATAACAATCGAGGAAGATGCTATGACAGGAAAAAGGTCCAAGATAGAGATGGTGATTAGGGTCACAAATATGGGTACAAAAATGGTCCTTATGTGCTACCATATAATCGTGATTCTGGGAAATGTTGGTCCTTATGTCCAACCAGGACTATTGTTTTAGTTTTTGCTTTGTGGACTTGTAGGTAGTTAAATTTTCTTGTTTTAGGTTGTAATTTTGGATTCACAGACTAGGAAATTATAGGGTAACAATTAGGGTAACAATTTTCTGAATTGAGCACATATAGGAATAGGGTAAGACAACAAACCAAAGTAGAAAATTTAGTTCTATGACTGATTCCATGGGTCGTGATCTGTACCATGACCCGTATACTGTATTGTAGAGCTATTCCAGTATGTAAAAATTTGTGTACTCAGGTTCACAAGCTAACTTTATGGCCCGTACATTAAACTACAAGTCGTGAATGGGGTTCGTAGACCCAGGTAAGGCTCTTCAACTTGCTAAGTGTTGATGGCACACATGAATCAACTTATGGGTTGTATTTCCATGCACGACCCATAGGTGGAGTCATAGAATTAAGGCTTGGAAGCTAGGGTTTTGAAGCCATGAAACCAGATCCTACGGGCCATAGAACATATTATGGCTCGTAATTGGGGTTTCATGGGGTCTGAACCCCACTTAAACCCAACCTATCTAGTGGAATAAAAGAGGGGTAAAATCATTTACCCCTCATTTTCCCATATTTCTCAAAATACCCTAACCCTTTCTTCTCCCCTAAAATTCTAATCACCGTCACTGTCACCACCATACTTTCTGGCCTACTTTCTGATAACTTTTCGGCCACACGGTGACATGGTTTGGCACACCTAGGGTAAAATTCTTTCAATATTTTCTTGCTATTTCTCGGTCTCGTCGATCAAATATTCTGGTATGTGTTTTTCTTGAAATTTCATTATTACCAAAAAATTGTGTCAATGGTTTAAGATATTGTTGAGAATGATATTATGCTTCTCATGCCCTAATACTGAGTGCTGACTGTATATTTGAAATATGATGTGTATGAAACTATTTGATTGATTGTATTGAACTTGAAACATACATATGCTTTAACGAATCACTGATGAATTTGTGAACGACCTTATCTACTGAGTATTAATTGATTATCTTAGTAAAATTTGATAGGGTAGTCCATGAATTACATGCCGGGACTATGAATTTAAAATTAGCCATGGAATAAATTGTATGCTGTTGTTTGAAATCATGTAATCGTGGTTGTAGGAATTATACTGAACCATGTTGTTGAAATTGACATGTGATTGTATCTATTAGATGATAGCATACCAAATCAGTCAAAATAGTGGTTGAGTGGTATTTGTATATTGAATTAATGGGTGATGATGTAGATTAATGATTTGCACATGATAGGCATTGATTAATTGGGTGAAAATGATGTGTATGGGATGATTTGGGTGCATGCGATATATGTTAGGCTTGGTTTGGGATGTCATGCTTTGATGTTGTTAGATTAGCGTACCCTGTTGCATAATAGTGCTTTTTGATCAAATAATGAAAAATAAGATCCTTTGTCCATCCTAGAAAACCTATATGGTTGTTTTTCAACAGCACGAGGGTCTTTTACAACCCATAGATTAGTCCACAAACTATAGTTTCCCCTCGTAGGTTGAGATAAGTAGTTTGGGGTTTTCAAGAATGCCATCAGACGAAACTATTTATGAGTCATAGTTTAGTGTATGACCCGTAACATGGTTTTGTAGGTTCCAAGCTTGCACTATTGGAATCCTGGAATAGTACCTACGACACACCTATGGCCCATAGTTTCTTCTACGAGTTATAGCTAGTCTCATAGGTGCACTTCCAGTAACATGAAAACCATGACCTGTTACCTACGAAGACCTTCTACGACCCGTAGTCTACCCTACAACCCATAGGCGAGCCTTCATAGGCCCTTTTGTGACTTAATTTTGTAACTTTTTGTTTTCCTTTCTTGGGTTCATTGGACTTATGGGATTTTGTAATTATGTGATTCGAGGTAATATGGCTCCCAGAGCTAAGTGTGATAAGATACAGACCCTGCAGACCCGACTACGTGATGAGCCCTCAAACACCAAGGCTGCTTTTGAGGCTAGTAGATCACTAGAAGAGCTTGACATCCAACAAGATTTGGGCATTAAGTGATGACACACAAGGGTGGAAGAAAAACAGATAGCACCGACCTAGATACTGGCCAAAGTAGCATAGCTTCCCCAGTATGAGGAGGGAGATGTCCAATAGAGCAGCTCTATCCAGATTACTTCCTCCACAGAGGGGTCCGAGTCCGGATCAGGAGAAGAGTCAGGTTACGAGGTTGGGGAGTCCACCCCAGCATCACCTTCACATCCAGATGATTTGGCGAATAAATGGTGCGTGCAGGGTATGCAACACATATATAGGGATGCTCTTTAGCACGACGAGAGGGGTCGACATGCTCGCACTGTATTTGAAGAGCCCTGGATAATCACTACTGGACTAGATAGTGTTCCTACACTCCGAGATACTATGGTTTGATATCAGTTAGAGTGGTTAGCAGCTCTATCGGGGATGTACTCCCCAATAATGGTTCATGAATTCTATGTATCATACGCTGCTACCATCGCAGAGTCGACGCTGAAAGAGAAGTGATTCCTTACTCATCCATGGATCACACAAATGATGGTGAAAGGAGTACCGATTGATATATCTGAGACCATTATTCGTCAATTCTTATTCAATCCCGAGTACCAGTCCCTCGTTTTTACAGTTAAGTATGACTACTGGTTGGGGTAGACTAGGGATCGAGGGTTGATAAGAAATGCAACCCGAAAGGCCGCTCTGATGAGATGGATCACCCATCATGTTGTTGAGCAGGGACAGGAACCTGATAGGGTTACTACATCAGCGACGATCGTGAAGGCATCACTGAACTTCACCGGCAAATTATGGTGGGTTGTAGTACATTCATGAATTTGGCCTACTCAGGTGGATAAAACATTGACTCCGAACTATGCAGTACTAGTGGATTGATTAGGCCTGACTGATAGCCAAGGAGATACATGAGCAGGCCTTGAAGAGGTCTACCTCTATTCCATTCCCGTGCCTGATCTATAGACTATGCAAAGCTGCGAGAGTGGAGATTCTACACCAGGTGTACACCATAATCAAGATTAAGAGGAAATTTAATGCTAGCCTGATCAAGGATGATGAGAATTTAGTGGCCCTGGCCCTTTTATGAGAACCACACCTACCAGTGTGATTACCCGAGATGTTCGCCATAATGCTACTGTCTGAGCCTTCGTCTTCCAGTGCTGCTGGTCCAGATGCTGAGGGCCCCTTCCCAGAATGAGGCTAATACAGAGATGGGTCCTACCCCACTTCCACTACTTTTACACTAGAGGTCATGCCCATACATCATTCCCCCGTAGGCATGGTATACATGTTTATAATATCTATCCAGACTTTGGTGTTGGTTCACACTTAGTCCCAGTTGACTCAATTGTTATAGTAGATCGGGCCTTGGGTTTGCAAGGCAATTTCAGAGTTTGAGGAGTGCGTACAGGCACATGTTGTAACCAATTTAGAGGAGAGGTTTATAGTAGTTCATGGTCGCATATATGCTTCCAAGAGGCGGGTGGAGCAGAGCCTCAGTTCGACCTAGACTCCTGATATGATAGCCATCTGGACGGAGATCTAGTAGGTCCGTATCGAGATGAGATCAGTAGCGTTGGCACCACTTGTTCTTCCTCTATTTGACACTACTGAGGTGGTTATTGACTTGTTTTCTCCCGAGGAGACACCACTCCGTGCCTTTGGGAGAAGGCCTTGTTTAGAGATTGATGATTCTGATGCTCTGAGATGAAAGGTGGAGAGCGCAGAGAGGGAGCAGGTAGTGATTGCCATGTGAGCTTCGATTGCAGATGAGATTGCGAGGTAGGCATGAGTACATAAGATGGTATGGGGTGCTGGACCCTCCAGACATGCTATTTTGACTGAGGAGACCATTTGACACCTTGAGGGTGGTGACAGACAGACACACCCCGGTGCTTAGGCACCCAAGTATGTTATTTTTTGACCCCTATGTTTAGTTTTAGTTATATTTTATTGCATTGAGGACAATGCAAAACATTTTTGATGAGGTGTAGGTAGTTATAGGCCTTGCCAAAGTTTGAGTAATCATAACCTTTAACTATCTCAAATTTTGAGTCTGCGGGGTTTTCTTGCCTGTGTTCTTTCCTTAAGGACATTTATTTTCTGTTGAACCAACATGTTTAGGATGTATAAGTAGTATTCGTAGCATATTGTACTGATTTCTGTGGTATATGTCAATTTTATGAAAATGATACCCCTTAGTTTTTTTATATGATGTGTTGTTAGGTAGTTTGATGATAACCATGTACAAATCATTGTTTAATAGTGTCTGTTCTGACATTTTAGGCTTAAATGTGATAAATTTCATGATCTAAGAGTCTACATTGATAGTGTATTTAGTTCCATGTGTGTGTGAACGTTATTATATGATTCTTTTACTGTGCTTCAATCTAGAACTTGCTCTGATACTGTAGCTTAGTTGGTTAGGAAAGAATATTAGGCTATTATTCATATTAGTACACCTAGCCTAAATTGATCAATCAAAATGCATTGTGTATCCCTTGTTCCTAATGTTTGATCCTTACATGTGCCTTTTTCTTTGAAAATACCTGAGTAACTAAACCCTTTTTGTCTATAAAATCTTGAAATTATCCATGGTCCTTCCTTGAATATTGTGTACCTCAACTCAGGCTAAAATCCTAAGTTGAGGGTGGCTACCCAAAAAATAGTGGCCCTGGTTCAAAAGTTAGATATTGGGCACCTCAAGGCCAAAAGCCTAAGTTGAGGGTGGCTACTGCAAAGGAATAATACCAAATGAGAATAGAAGCATAGTAGTGTAGTGAAAAGGGTAAAATATGGATTGGGTGCGCAAAATATCAATATATGCACAAATTATGAGCTAACAAGAAAAAGAATGTGAAAAATACAAGGCGATGGGCTTAAAATAAGAATAAGGCACCCAAAATTGTTTGAAATAGGAAAAGGAAAAAATAAGGCAAAAGTCAGTGTTGGTAGGGCAAAAGTGTGAAAAAACACAATGTTATGGAGGGTCATTAGTCACTATGTTCTCAAAATGTCATATAAAAGTCCCTTGAGCCAACATTATAAGCCAAGAAGGTCCTAGAGTAATCCTAGTCCAAATAGTCGAGGGTCAAAGTCATGAGTATAAGAGCAAGCCTATGGTATTGTGCATAGTGTTTGAATATTTTTTTGAGTGTGAGAGTTTTTTTCGTCAGTCCCAAGTATCGAATTTGCATTTACTATTTTGAGTGGGACATGTGACTTCTTTTTTGGTGAGGGCACTTGAATTATGCTATTGATTTTAAACTATCTCAGTGATTGTTGATTTTGAGTATTGCCTTGACTGTCATAGTTTCACTGTTGTACTAGTACACATGAGTTTGTCTGATAATTGCCTGATATAAGCACTAATGAATTTTGTTGGGTATCTGGGACTGATTTTGAGATGATGTATGCCATTAGATTAAGGTGTGTGTGTTGCTATGCTGCTTATGTAGATTGAGTTTGTCGCTTAAGGATAAGAAATAATTTTAAGTTGAGGGTGTTGATCTGCTGTCAAATATAACACTTTTTATGCTTAAAACTTAGGTTTTTGTGTGTTCTTGAAACGATGTTAGTAGGTTTTATATGTTTTTGTGTTGTTTTTACAGGGTACAGGAATCAGAGTGATTTTGGGCCAAGTGCAATAGAATGTAAGTTTTTAGTGATTTATGGGAAGTCTGCGGGACGTGGTCACTCCATGGGCCATTGGATGATTCGTGGGTCAGATCCACTGAAAGGTAGATTTTCAGATGTTGAGGTTATGGAGTATTAGATGAGCCATAGAATTCTTCACGGGCCATAGGTGCACTTTTATATCTAAGATAAGAAACCATGCTAAATGCTGAAGTGTTATTAGATGAAACCACTTACGAGTCATAAGATTGGGTACGAGGAGTGGATAAGATCCTGCATAGAGAATTAAAGTTTTGAAGAGTTTAAGAAGAATTAGCAGACGAAATCCTTTATGGGCCGTAAGTCAGAAGATAACCTGTAAGAGGGTCTCGTAGGCTGATAACAAATTTTGTACATTGAAGTATACGAAGCACAGGTATAGGTCGTGGTTTCTCATACGGTTCGTAACCTTGTCCGTTTGATCTGTCGATTCTAATTTTTCTACTTCATTTTGGATTTGATTTTATCTATTATAAATTTGATTTTTTAGAAGAGGAGATAACGAAAAAGAAGAGGGATGAAAAGAGACGTTAGGTGGTAACATCCAAAATAAACTTCTCAAAAGAAATATAAAACTGTCGTTTACAATATATATACCCAATTTGTGAGTCGGGGTCGATCCCACAGAGAATATAAAAAAATATTTTCAATAGTAAATTTTTAACTTGATAGTCGTTATAAAAAATAGGGGATTTTAATTTGCAATAAGTAAACCTAAACTAGAGCAATCAATCAAGTGCAAGTGATGTGAAATCAGTGGAAGAAGTAACTAGGGCACTGTGTTCCCCATGATTCTCTAACTCAGTATTATAAGATAATTGTAATTTTTTCCAGTGCGTAGATGTAGAATGGTAAGTTACGTTTAAACCTTTGATCCAGCGTAGAGGCAAATTTCACTACGGGATTTGATCCATCTCCGTAGTGTGAGATTACTAAGTCTTACCAATTGTCCCAATACAACCTCCCCTTGATCCAGTTTGGTTGATTAAACGAGAAC